>JAMKCH010002617.1:0-87206 GCA_023653785.1 Ophioderma brevispina | reverse complement strand
AGGTCAATGTGTGTACACCCAATTAATCTTCACCAATGTTACTTTCAAGATTCTTCAAAAAATGGGGTCAAAGCCAATATGGTCACTCAAATCACACCATAGCCTCGGACTTGTGGTCCTTCTGACCAATTATATGGGGTAATCAGTAAATTTGTTTGTGTGTCAATGGTCATGTGGCGAAGACCCTTCTGTTCAATTATGTAGTAATCAGTAAATTGTGTTTGTGTGGGACATGCAATGTAACCTTTGTTACGGCCCCAGCGGAAAGCCCTCCCTTATGTGTCGTCCTTGCTAAAAACAGCAGGAACGACACAAAATGCATAGGCTTGTTTAAAAAAAAAGGCTGTGTGCACTCCATGCAATGCAGGGTGTCTGCATGGTAGTTTTTAGTCCAACTTGCCATTTTTTTTCCCCATTTGCCATTCAAGAAATTCAAGCCATAGGTGTGTGCAACACTTCAGTGTGAGATGGTACCACCATATGTCCCGGTGTATGTTGGATGGTTGCAGTTAAAAAGTTTCCTGGTATTTTCATGACATTCATGTAAATAGGTGCACGAAGCCAAATTTTGTGACCATGCAAGATCCTGGACACAGAAGGCATGAATGGTTGCAGTACAAGTTGCCTGGTAAGATGGTTTCAAGTAAATAAATGTTACACAGAAACCAAATCTGTGCCAAAATTTCAGTATGGGGTTTTATCTAAAAACTGGGGGGGCCAGACCCCTTTGTGCCCCTGCCAGTGTATTTCATGTAACAAGCCAACGGCACACAAGGTATTACACCAATCATTCAACAAAACAAAATCATGCGGGGGTTTCCTCCCCTGTGCCTTCGGTTTATTTTGGTTGTTTGGGGTTGGGGTATGGTTTGTTTTGTGTCCCAGCCATTGCCAGCCAACCCCCCTTACCACTAGGGGTGGGCCTTGGTTAGGGTGACGGCAAGGCTTCCCTTTGGCACCCTTGGTGGCGTGGGTTTGGCTTGTCCAGGGGCGGATCATCCCTCTTCGGCTATGCATAATGTTTGCCGTGGGTAAACCTTACACCGTATGGGTAGAGGGGGATGAGCCAGTCTCTGGCCTTAGTATTCTTGAGATTGGCCAATCGCAGTGGTTCCCTATTTTTTGTTGGCACGGTTTAAGTCACCCAATTTCCCTAAGGAATGCTGTGTGTACACCAGGTGTGGTTTTCAATAAATTTGTCACTGTCTATCCAGCCCTTCCTGCAAAAAGTGTAATTAGCGCCTCCCGGTGTTTTATCGTGGGTTTTGAGAAGAGTGATTTCTGGGAGCAATCAAAGCTTCAATTGCCAAGTCTAATTGAAGCAAAATTTTGGTCCCTGAATCACTACAGGGGTGGTCCCCAACAACTTTCGTTGGGCGTCCGGTCTGAGGGTTGAATTACACTCAATGTAATTGCCAATGTAACGTGCCCAAAAGGATGTCATTGGTCAACTGGGACTGGTGTTACCTCGGTATGTTGCGGCCTTGTGACAGGGCCACCAATCAGCGAGTGGCTTAGTTAAAACTTGGGGTTTCCCGCGAAATTTGTCCGTTGTGGGGTACATTTTGCTCCCTTTGTCACAATCCGGTTCGAGGAAGACAGTGCGGTATTGTTCCCGAACCATCCCCCACCAATCCCACCCAAGTGGGTACTTGGTTGGGTCCCTCAAGGTGGGGTGCACTGGGGTGCACCACAGGTTGGGGGCGTTGGTTTGGCTTGTCTAGGGGCTGGAATCATCGCTCCTTCGGCTATGCCTAATGTTGCCTTGGGTAAACCTTACCCCGTCGGGTTAGAGGGGATGAATCCAAGCCTTTGGCTTAGTATTCTTGAGAATGGCCAATCGCATTGGTCCCTATTTTGTGTTTGCACGGTTTAAGTCACCCCCATATCCTACTGGAATGCTTGTTGTGTATCACCATGGTGTTTTCACTCAATTGGTCACTGTCATCCAGCCCTTCTTGCAAACAATGTAATTACCGACATCCCCTGTGTTTCCATCGGTGGTTCTTTTGAAAGAGTGATATCTGGGAGCAAATGACCATGTGCTACTATTTCCGGAAAAATACACCCATAGGGTTATTTTTGCCTAAATGTTTTAGTAGTTTTTGTTCTATTTTTAATCATTGAAACCAGTCACAATAACAACTGAAATTTGTATCCCACCTTGGGACTAAACTGATTAAAGCAATTATTAGCACATTTTTTGAAGAGCGCCCCCAATTTTCAAAAATTTGGATATTGTTTCTCAGTTACGTTTGTACTTGTCTAGGAAACTCTACCTGCGAACGAATGCTAAAATGCGTATTTATCACAAAAACTAATAGATTTGTAATTAGAATTGGTATCCCCGATTGGACTTAACGGCAGAGCTGGAAATGCTAACGTTTATGTCCGTCCATGAATGACATAGTGCCACCTCTTGAAAATAACCTCTAACTTGACTTGCCTGAACTATTAAAACAACAATGGATAACGAGACAACCGTACACGGCGCATTTCCCCGGCTCTTCATTCACATTGGAAGGCCGTTTTCCATCACCCCGTGAATTTTATGGGATCCCGATATTAATCATAAGTTTCTAGTACCAAAATTCCTTCGTTTGTGACACATAGACTTTTCGAGCTTAAACCATTCCACAGGTATAGTGTACTAGCCAGTTTACCAATGCACCCGTGTAAAACTCTTCCAATTTTTGAAAATTGGTGGCGCTCTGTAAAAAAGTGTCTAATATTGCTTTAATTTGAATGTGATACCCCTAGCGGTAGTCCCGCATCGTTCCCTCCTCCTTTTTTGCACTGGTTTCCCGACCAAATCCAAGAACCCCCCCCCGGGCGGTGTTGATCCGTTTTCCATGAGAGTATGTTGGTATTTACTTCGCAGCATTCATCGCGTGCTGAGAATTTTCTTCTCTCGAGCGAGAAAATCTGAATAGCATTATCCTCGGAAGGGCCCTTGAGAGAAATTAACTAGCAATTATGGGCGGGGCAGTAGATCGTTCAAACGTCAGTGGGTTCTATGGTTTTCCTCTTATCTCTTTCTCCATGATCATGTCTACTGATTTTTCTGCACTTTACAATATTTTTTTTTTTATTTTGGTTTCACAATTGAATATATCGCTTTCTAAAAAAATCACTATAAAATATCGTAAATGTCGCAGCAAACTACAAGCAAAAGAAAAGGGAATGCATATCAATTTTGCCTAATTTTAGTCTACCCTTTTGATTCGTTGGTGTCATAAAAACATCCCAGGCCAGGATCACACCATTGGCAATGCCGCACATTCCGCATAGTTTGCCCTTCAAAATTCATGTGGTTACGTTATCTTCCGCCTTAAACAACGCGGGCTGCCCCACTTCACCTTCAAGCCAAAGTCATGATTTACCACCTGAAAGATTTTTTGGATGTTAATGGCACGTGGTGCAAAAAATGTTGGAGCTTAAACCTCATTCCACCAAATGTATTGCCCCCTGGTTCAAAAAAGGAGTGCTTCCGTAAAGTAACCCATCTGACCTACTTCTTTCTGGCACACTTATGAATTCAGAAACCTTCACGGAATTAACCACATGTTTATTCCGTTAAGGTTTCAGAATTCATAAGTGTGTCAGAAAAAAAGTGCGTCATATGAGTCACCTTACGGAAACATCCGAAAAAAGAGTCCCACAAACATAACTCAAATATAGCCTCAACACGTACTATTATGACGCTCCTTGTGTTTATTTTAGTTTCCCCAAAGTGCTCCAGAGCGTACGCGCATAAAAAAATAAACTCAAAGTCCTTGCTCCAACCTCTATTGTGTTGGAGCCGTCTTCTAAAATAAATAGCATCCTCTTTTTTTATTTAAAAAAAGACGAATCTCGATCGATATGCGGTAATGGATGACCCACATTGATATGATTGTCGTTGATTAGGACATGCATGTGGTTCGTAGGTCTATACGCGCCGTCAAGATATTTCCGCGATGGCCAAAACAGCTCTTGTCATGAACGCGTAAAAGGCGGCGAAGCTTTGTCACAGCTGTTTGAAAGTCTCATTTATTATGAAAAAACAAGAATAAAACAAAAAAAATCTGTGGCGACACACTTTTGACGACTAATTGGAGTATTTATGCCACTAACTACATCCTGTGTAAATTTGATGAAATTTCATTGGGGGGAAATATGATTTTTTTTTTAAATCTAGTTTTACACGTCTTTCTATGGGATATAGGCATATAGATGGCGCTATAACATACAAATTATGACCTTTGTAGGCCTATATGGCAAGATTCCAGCAATGGATGTTTCCTATTTTTGCGGAGGTAATAGGTCTTGCATGTCTCTACTTATATCAGTTGTCACATTGTGTCGCCATTGCTTAAAATTGCTCTAAAATAAAAGAGACAATTTGCATGGGGTCAAACAACACTCTCGAACTCGCTCTGTTGTCATGATAGATAATCAGCCAATCAAAGTTCAGCAAAATCACTTCCTTGTTTACGCATATCACGCTCGACACGGGGCAAATACCACGCAAGTATTTTAACTGCGAATGTATTAAGTGTAGCAGACCTGTGTTTAACGCACTAAGAAATATCCCCTTAAAATACAAACAAGAACATCAAAAGTTCAACGCACTAAGAATAATCTCCCAACATACAAACAAAAACAACAAAAGCTCACTTACAATAACCGTGTCTGTTTTCAAAATGGTCCCATTTTTAAAATGTATTGTTGTCCCTTCTTGCTTTTCATCGTTGACGAAAATATATTTGTCAGTGGTAAGTCGAATTTCCTGCAAATTAAAATGAAGAGGGGGATATATTTAGTTCAAGGATACACACACACACAGACAAACTTAAAGGAGCAACGTTGTGGGTTTTTACTAAAAAAAATCTCTTTTAAAGTCCTCTTTTTCTACTTTTTTCTAATATAAAAACACTTTTTCTTTACTATATAGTAACGAATTTCGTTACTATTATAGTAACGATTTTTTTTCTCTTAAAGGGGGAATGGCCCGATTTAGGTCTATAAATTTTTCATCTTGATAGAATCGCCTTCACTCCAAAACCCATCTGCAAATTTTGTGAGAGCTAATAAAAAATCCTTTAAAAAGGAAAGTGGCGGCCCAAGTTGAGAGTCCTGTTTCATGAATAAGTCTTGAAGGGAGAAGTTGTAGGTATGTATATGCCACGTATATAGGTGTAGTACCTATATACATAGGTCCCAAGGCCTGCATACTCTGTAAATGAAAGAGTGAATTTCCACTCATTCAGGGAGTTAAATGAGGGACAACAGGTTTGTGAGTAGAAACACACTCTGAAAGAAGTGAAAGTTGACTTTTTGATGACAATATTAATCCACTCTTTTTAGATTGAACAATTAACTTTCACGCTCATTTTAGATTGAAATTTTTATCAATCAAAAAGGCGCTGTCCTCCATTTCACTCTTTCACTCTTTTTCACTCTTTCCACTCGGTTTACATTAGAGTTTATTTTTGAATTAAAATGCCAACATCGCCAACAAATTCCTCGCTAGTCTAGTGGATAAGAATCTTAATCTCTGCTTTTCGCAGGATCGAACCCCCACTCTGCTCAATTTTTGAGAAATCAATTGTTTCGAATCTTGTTAAAGTGAAATATTCGCTATAGTGCAATTATTTCACAAGTTAACTACGGAAATAAATATCGCGTCCGGCACCGACCATAGAACAGGACTATCCCCAGGGGTCCGTTCTCCAAACTCATGCGTAACCCCACGTGTATACTAACTGATGCGTATGTCCTACATAATAGACCTTTTTTATATACCAGTTACGCAGTGCTTTGGATAACTAGGTCCATTCAGGCATGACATAGTATGCATGTACATTTACGACTGAGTTCGCGAACGGGCCCCTGTTCACGGTTCCCTGTTCACTGGTTTGAGGTCGTATCACATTGCAAACAGGCCCGGCAAACAGGGGATGACTAATACCCCTATGTCGAGAAACTCATGCGGCAGGATTAGAAAAAACATAGAAATTAAAAACAAAAACAAAATATTCAAGTACATTACCGCAATAAAGCACACATCAAAAGCTAAATTTGTTTGTTTCTCTAATACCCAGAGGGTGATTTGAATCAATCCCATGATGCATAGCAATGTACCTATGCCGTACTGTACTAAACACATGTCAGTACTTAGGACAAAAAGTGTTCCAAAAGTTTAAGAGCCACAAGACATTTCATAATCATGCAAAAAATTCCCTAAGTACTGACGCTTTGTGGGCTAAAATGAGCGTTAAAGTCAGAGTTTTTATGTGTTAAGAATATGATTTTTATGTGATCACATGACCCTATTGAGGTGAAATTTCCCAAAACTGGTGCATTGTGGGATTGACTCAAAACACCCTCTGTCTAATACCAATCAAAGAAGTAAGTGCAATACCCCGGTGCATCACAAGCCTACCAAACAAAATGTGAGAACCCGTTGAATTATTATCGAAGCCCTCCGATATTAAATATTCTAATTACAAAATACCTTCTTTTGCGACAAATAGAAAATTTTGAGCTCTGCCATTCACATGTATAGTTTACTAGTCCAATGCAATTACCAATGCAACTGCAAAAATTTAAAAATATTTGGAAAATTGGGGGCGCGCTTCAAAAAATGTGTTGTTATTGCTTTAAGCTCTATTACTACTACTACTACTACTACTACTACTACTACTACTACTACTACTACTACTACTACTACTACTACTACTACTACTACTACTACTACTACAAAGATTTCCCATGCCGACGTCGCCATTGGTTAAACAGGTAAAAGCGAAATCTTGACGAAAACTTCTGAATTTCTCTATATGTTGTAAAGGAATATTTTCTTATTCCAAAACGGTTGGATTGAAGAATCAAAAGAATCACCTACACTGGAAGGTTATTTCTGATTTTTTTTTTTTTTTTTGTATTAATAACGAACGATGTCGTATGTAGGTCATCGGAACGCCCATGACCGACCCACATCAACGCACCCAAATTGGTTTGTGGTTTTCATTCCGCATTGCTGTGATTTCTTTTGACATATTTGGTGAATTGCTATAATGAATGAGGCTTGGCCGCCACCCAGGCGCGTAGCCAGCCCGGTGGTTCCGAGGGGGCAATTTCCCGGTAGGTGCAACAAATGTCCCGATCACAAGCAAAATTTCTCGGTCGCAGGGCAAAGGAATTTGAAAAAGGGCTGATTTAACATAAATATCAGTTTCTTATTTCCCGATCTCCCCTCCAGATGTTTTTCTTTGCCCCCACCTGGCTACGCCACTGCCGCCACCGCCTGGCTATGGCTCTCTTCTATCCAGTAATACCAAACGCAAATCTAACCTTACACTAAAGTTCCCTATACTGACTAAGCTGCCCAAAACATATTTTCCTAAATAACGATGATTTTGTAAAAGTATCAGGAATATGAGTTACTTTCACCATTGTTTACAATATGGCAACAGCATTCTTATTTTAAAATTTACACCATCATAACACGGTGACCTCTAAGCTTCACCTGAGACCCAGCTGCCTGAAACCTAAGACCTATGATCTCTAAATATTAACTAGCTGTATAGAAGCTGCTGTACATTTACCGCTTAGTAACAGGGGAGACATACGTACCTGTAAGTTAAATTGCAAATACATACCTCGTTTGTTGTTTTTATTATGACATTCTTGGTGAAAGCTAATTCTGAATGATATCGTAAAGGTTCATTGTCGCCAATAATTTGGAAGAACGGTAACTCTTCACTACATGTTTCCACCAGACTATAGCTGCATGTCCCGTGAAATTCGAATTTCTTACAATCAAATGTCTGGTAGTGTGGATCTCCGGATGAGTAGCATTTACCTGCAATATGGAGGGTGTTAACAAAAAGAGAGAATCGCGAAGGATGTGAGGATATTCGAGTACCGAAAACCTGTGTCATGTTTTGAAATGTATATTTTCGATTAAAGGCTGACTCAGAGATTTCCCGACGAGGGCGCCCTCAATTTTCAAAACAAATTGTGTTTTTTGCATATACGTAATGCTTGTCCATATAATAAACACTGTGTGTAATATCTAAGCTCAAATCGAAGTCCTTCATGAAGAAAATCGCAACTTTGTTATAAATTTCTGGATCCGGAAATTTAGTTATGCACAGTATCCTATGGCACTGTATACTACACATAAATGTTTACTGCATGGAAACGAAAAATCCGATACATCTCAAACTTTGGAATTGGGCATTTTAGGTGACTATCTTTAGTTCTAGTTGACTATTTTCAATAAATAAACCTGCAATATGGGCCATGTTAGGAGCGTCCGTATCATGGATACACGCGGCCCAGGTTCAACACACTCAGTTGAATAAATCCTGACACCACCACAAGCCATTACCAATGACTTGTGGATACGCTAAGAAGAAGAAGAATACATAAGCAAAAAATTATATTCAAAAAATCTCTGAATCCGCCTTTAATGGGTCGCATACACATGATTATGTCTCAAACCCCCTTGGAATGGATCGGGTTGACAGAATTGGGGAGGCAGGTGTATGATTTTACATTTTGCAAACAGCTTCATGTTTTTACTCTTGCCTTTTCTGTAATTTTTAAATTACCTCGCTAGGTAATAGCCATAATTATTGTCTATTATGAATGGCAAAGCCATGGCTAGCCTCAAGGGTAACGTAATTTGATACAAACAACTTCTTTGGAATTTCATCAAGGTGTTTATCATAACTAAAAGTATACATTACTATCGTTTTGTTAAAGAGACATGAGGACATTTCCAGAAAGAATCGCCACTATTTTTTTTTTTTTTTTTTTTTTTTTTTTTTTTTTTTTTTTTTTTGCATATTTGAAATGCTTACCAATATATTAGATCATACATGAAGTGAATGAGATGAATACGCCGTCTTTATGTAATAAGATCATATTTAGTCTTTTCTGTCGTGCACGAAAGAAAATCAAAGCACGGTTTTCTATAGGGACGATTACTATAGCGGACACGTTCAGAACAAAGTTTGCGGTTTTCTTTTGTACTTGTTTGTGGAAAAAACCTTCGACACGTTCTCGGTAGGTGGTCTACAATCGATAGAGTGCAATATATGAGAAATTCGTATCCTAAGGAAAATCGGCTTATATCTAATATACGCGTCGCGTCGCGTTACGTCGCGACGCGGAGTAATAATGGTAATGTGGTCTTCCTCCGCTGGTCGAAGTAAAGCAATGTGCAAAAATATCAAGTTTTAAAAATATTGGAGCATGGACGTAGTTTCACCACACCATAAACAAATCAGTCTTGATCAAATAAAACAAGTTTGTACTCAAACTCTCGTTAAAATTGGTTACTGTGTAAGGAACTTATTTTAAAGGACTTATTGACCAATATTTAACACTGTAATTAATTGTAGATTTTATCCAATATTAGTTCATATATATTATGCTTTTATATCATTTAACATGTATTCATAACTTTGTACACGGACATGTGGAAGAACAATTGTTATTGATCATGTTTTAACCTTGTGTAAATTAAAGATATTATTATTATTATTAAAACATGTCACTGAAAGACCCCCCCCCCTTTTTTTTACTCTCACTTGATGCCTCACATTTTTATTCAAATGTCACTGAATGACCCCCTTATTTGTATTTTATGCTCTCACAGAAAGCCCCTCAGTTTCACTGATGGAATATGTTGCTGAATGACCACCTTTTGCCACAAAGTGTGAGAGGCTCACTGATTGAACCTCCAAGTTTTGGCTCCTTCCTCACCAAATGACACCCGCGTTTTTTTCCTTCTTAAAAGTTCCTCAACGAATGCCCCTACTTTGTGAAGTCCATCCGCAATCCCCGTCCCTTTCATAGGCCTATATGAGTGCACCTACCCCCCCCCCCCCCGCCGGGAGAAATTGTAGCCCGTGGGGGTTATCAGTGGAAAAAGGTAGGTACACATGTGCCGCCGATTTATGGGTCACATTTCACCCCTTACTATAACAATGGGTCGTTTTCCCACCAGGCTACTATTATTATGGAATTTTTTGAGGTCATTGCCTACTATTTATTAAATGGACGACATTTTTCAATTTTGGTTACAATTTACTATGAAAAGGCTGTCAATTTTTTTTCAGATTTTCGGTAAAATCACAATTGAAAATGGTTGATTTTCCGATTTTCAGAAAAGTTACTATGAAAATGGGCCGATTTTGCGGAGATTACTATGAAATGGTGTGAAATTCAAAGCCAACTATAGCAATGGTGTCAAAATTTAGGACCAACTATATAAAGGGTCATATTTTTGTACAATTTGGTCACTTAAACAGGGTCGATTTTTTTACCGGCGGACGCAACAATCTGTACCCAATTTTGGGTCAGAGTTACCTACCCCGGGAATTGTAGGCTCAAATATTGGTGGCGCTTTTTTGTAGTTGCTTCAGATCAATTAGACCGAGGGGGGACTCAAGTACTGATAATCGGCTGATAATATATACGTCAGGTGTGGATGTGGCCACTATTGGACCTTGCTTTTTTCACCGCGCGCTCACGCAAAATATCCTTTTTATTTTGCTGTCACCCAATGGCCCCTGTTCAAATCAATTACTGATCAGTCCCACTTTAAAAAGTTTTTTCTGAATTTGTTTAACAACATTTTTTACAAGAATATTGACCAATTTTAATGCAATTTCTTCAGTGTTTCGCCATTTTTTTCCTGGTCTTCACTGACTGATCCTCTTTTTTTGGGATCTCACGCAATAACCTCCTGTTTCTATGTCCTGCCTTTCATATCGGCTGAAATACCCCATGTTTTTATGTGTCGGCCACACATCCCCCTCACTTTTATATTCGAGCCCGGGCCCGGGGGGGGGGGGCGGATAAAAAAAGTTATTTCTTCAAAAAAGGACAATATTTTGAAAAAGTTTCATATTCACGCCCTGTGAAATCATAATTAGGTCACGATGACGATGCCAAAACAGATAGGGAAAAGTGTATATTTTTGTGTACGTGTATTTTAATGGACTTCATTGGTTTTGGGTGCGCCTGGAATACGGGCTATTGGGTTTCAAAATACGTTCCGGTAAACCAAGGAAAACACACGTCGCGGTTTGTGAGGAAAAGCTTGATATTTCACTGACCAACATGTAATCATAGTCTATACAAGGAAGAAAAGCATAATTATAATACAATAACTCACTAACGAGTGGAAACATCCAAAGCGACGTAACTTTACGTGACGTGACGCGACGCGACGTGACGTGACGTGACGCTTATATTAGATACAAGTCGGAAAAGCTCCTCATGCCACTTTAAATGGTAACAACAAAACAAGTGAACGGGGGTCAATCCTAAAATAACTCCAGCACCTTCAGTTTTGTCTTTGTTTTGTTTGTTCTACTATATCTGACAGGCTTGATGGAATTTATTCCCAAAATATCAGTTGATTCTGATCTTGCATTAGGTTATTATCGAGGGTTTACTGCAAGAAGGGTGCAATAGCTGCCATTTGTCAGTTTTGTTCTTATTAAGTGTTATACCTGCCAAATCTAACATGTGGCAGCTATTGCAGATGCGGCCTTTTTTGGCCTAAACCCTCGTTATGTATTACAATGCCCCCTAAGCAGTCGTAAATGTTTACGGAGAGAAAATGCAAAATTACGATTTTCTTGCAGAGACGATGGAATTTGCACGCAAATTAGGAACATAATGTATAAAAGGCGAGTGGTTCAGACGATACAACAATCTCAACTTGTTTGAAGTCAAAGGGGCAAGCCTGTGGATCACAAAATTCGTTTCCCCCAAATGCACTGGATCGGTTGCAATTTGTAGACCACCTACCGAGAACCTTTCGGAGGTGTATTGAACAAACAAGTACAAATAAAACCGCAAACCTTGTTTTGAACTTGCCTGCTATCGTAATTGTACCTATAGAATCCCATGCTTAAATTTTCTGTCATGCACGACAGAAAATACTAAACCGTCATCTTATTATCTTATCATCTTATTTTATCATTTTATTTTTAATCGGTATTTAGCCAGTTTCTCTAACTCACAGCAGCAAATGAAACTGACTGATCTTCCAGCATATTTGACAACCCCTGTGCCACCTCCCCAGATTCAACCATGGAAGATTTATCACGACCTTAGTAAGTTATCAGTTTCCAAAGCAGGGGGCTTGATAATATTCCGACACGGTCACTAAAAGAATTCGCTTACGAGTTTAGCGAACCGGTGACTGATATTATCAACACTTCCCTCACCCAAAGTAAAGTCCCCGGCCAATGGAAGGAAGCCAATGTCATCCCAATCCTTTAACAGACTCCCCCCTCAATTGACAAATTGCGTCCAGTGTCATTGACTTCATGCATTGCAAAGGTTGCTGAGGGCAGAGTGTGTATAAGGATTGTTGATGTCATTCATCCTCGTGTTGATCGGAGACAATTTGGTAACCAGAAGGGATTAAGACACACGGTAGTGTGTCCACCAAGTTTTAAAAATAACAACTAAAAAACACCAAAAACAGTCAAAAAAGCATTAAAACAGCCAAGATACAAACGACACACACCGTGAGTATATTAACAGAAACAAACTTCCCTTTGTTTGACGCGCGTTTGACGAGAAATAGCACTAGGTGGCAATATCATCAATAATCATTTAACCGCTCGCAATACACAAACAGAGCATGTATTTCAACCCACAAAAGTATATTGGACACATTTCACGTGCAACATATGAAATAAGAAAACGGAAACGACGAATAAGAAGTACTTTCAAACGGTCACTTATAATGATTATTAGTGGCAAGTGCGAAACTCTTGGCAGTGGTCTCACAGACCTACAGCCTTTATTACGAAATTGATAGTAGCCAAACTTAATACATAATTTCTAGTTATCCTCATGATGTGCCTTTTAGTGATAATATTGAAGATAACTCACTCTATGCAAAGAAAATGACGTTTAATGGGATTCTTTTGTTCAATATCACTACTGAACCATCACTTACTATCATATCCAACAATTTGCGTTACATGCAATAAGCTTCCTTCGTGGCCGAGCGGTCTAAGCGTTGGACGTTATTAATTTCACTTTTGGATACTCTCTTGTTGTCGGTTCGAGTCCGGCGGTAACCCACGACTTTCAGCACATTAAAATTACACGAGAGTAAGATCATTTTCTTTACTTACGGTCACCTTGGCCATTGAAGTTTATGGAATGGAAGTATAATTCATGTATAGTTCAAACATTTCAAAATCTTTCTTATTAAGATACACGGTAGTGTGTCCACCAAGTGTTAAAAATAAAACCCCCAGAAAATAAGAAAGAAAAAAAACAGCAAAAAGCTTTAGAACATCCATGATACAAGCGACACACACCATGAGTATATTATCAGAAACAAACTTCCCTTTATTTGACGCGTGTTTGACGAATAAAACCACTAGGTGGGAGTATCGTTAACGACCGCTAAACTACTCGTAATACAATAGCTCAGCAAGTATATTTGGTACATTTCATGAGCAAGATATAAATTTAGACAACGGAAACGACGAGTTAGAAATGCTTTCAAACGGTCATGTATAGCGATTATTAGTGGCAAAATGTGAAACTTAAAAAAACGGTCTCACAGACCTAAAGCCTTTATTACGAAATTAATATTGACAAAATTTAGTACATGTTTTCTTTTTGTCCTCATGATGTGCCTTTTACTGCTAATATTGAAAATAATTGACTTCATACAAAGAAAACGATGTTTAACGGAATTCTTTCGTTCAACACCACTAATGAACCCTCACTAGCATATACAACAATTCGCGTCTTATGTTACAAGTTTCCTCCGTGGCGCAGCGATCTAAGCGATAGGCGTCATTGATTTTACTTTTGGTTAGTCAGTTGTTGTCAGTTCGAGTCCGCCTGTGGCCCACCACTTTCGGCATTTTAAAATTGTGCTAGTATTCAGTTCTGGTGATCATTCTATTTAATTTGTAGGCTAACGGTCACCCTGACCATTGAAACTGATATGGAAGTATACGTAATTGTTAGTATTCAGTTATTGTCAGGAAACACCAAGGTTGTCAGTTTTCATTTTACAATGAATATTCATAACAATATATATGTTGTCTTTGAAGTATTTAGTAAGAAAAATATATATCTATAAAAGTACTACCTAGGACGGAAATGAGACAACAATTATTAAAATTTGATGTTCTCCAATTTGAACCGAAAAATTAATATCACAGGGAAAATTCCTGCCGTCTATTGTATGAGAAGCTGCTTCATTTCTTTCATACCAGAGACAAACTAGTTAAAATTTATCAAGGAAAACGAGCAATAAACTAGACCGCTCCTGGACAAAAGTGTAAGCGGTCGTACAAGCACACAAATCTGCAATGTAATTCATTGAATTGTCAGAGCCCCTATATGAAAACTATCGATTCATAACACGCCATCTAAATTTCGTTGAAACTTCTCGGGAATGTTTCAAGGGAATACAATTCGCCAGCATATTCTAAGCTACCTTTGATGGCCGACTGGTCAAGATAAGGAAATTATTAATTTTTATTTTGGGTGTTCAGTCGGTTCGAGTCCGATCGAGCCTACCATTTTCGACTTATTAATTAATGTTGTTATAATATAGTAAAGTCTCAGTTGGTGCTATCATTCTTTTCAGTTGAGATGATTAATTTCATGATATAAAGTAGAAATTCAAGTACTGAAAGTACTGATATTTTGTCGAGATTTTCATTTAATATCATCGTAAATAACCTCGTAACAGTGACACAGTTCACAAAGTTCACACATTCCATGCACAAAATATAGAGTCATGTGTAGACGTGTATTCTGCCTACAAATAAGTATATTACAATATGTTCTCTAACAAAAAGATGTCCTCTGGCTAGATAGGGTTGCGTACACTCCCGTAAGATTTTACAGGTATTTCATATAAATTGAATTCGAATTTTAATGCCAAAAGGATAGTGGTATTGTGAAATTCATGCGTTGCTTCGGTTTGTAAATTTTACCTGTTCAGACATAATGTTCATATTTTGCAGAGATGCCACTTTTCAAGGAAAAACCACGAATTCAGCACTTTTGCTTGCCAAATTTAGTATTTTTAGTTATTTTCAGCCTGGTTTGGGTTTTTTTCCGGGGTCGTTTATGCGCTTTTCGCCAGTTTAAAGGATTTTGAGTGATGCATCTTTATTTTATAAGCTTATCGTAGAAATTAACATGCGGTTCCTTAGAATTTCCCCGTGTCCTGTTGGTAAAATACGTCTTTTTCCTAATGCAAAACAGTAACTCATTCTTTTCTTTTAAAATGTAAAATACCAGTGTATTATCACAAAAAGGGACAAAAATACACTTCCACAATTTTATGTCCTTTTTAATTATATTTTTTATGAAAAAGGCCTAAAATTGCCGAAACTTTAACATCTAAATATCTTAGTATCTGAAGGAAATATTAATGTCAAAAAACACTAAAAGTTTTATTTTCCAACTATAATAAATTTATATAAAATCTCAAATTTGATAGCTATTTGATGTTCACAAAAATAAAGGAAATCTACCAAAAAAAAGTTCAACGTAAAAAGCCACCAAGTTTGAAAAAGAGTACGAGCCGTATAAAGTTAATAAATGTTAAGAGAGCACCAAGTATACTCAAGTGCGTCTGCCCCATTGGCAAACCTGGTCCCATTTCTTCTACAATGCAAAAGAAAATATCAGTTTTCCCACCATCAACCTCCAACGGCCTAAATATAATTTATAGTTTTCATGCTAGAGGTGCTAATGCAATAATGCCGGTGTCATAAACTACCGTGTCCGCGTGACTGAGTGTCCTACCACCCATCTGTCTATTGTGTTCGCCATTGAGTGCTGTATGCATCGTTTGTTTCAGCACTGTACCCAAATGGCCTCGTATACAAGGTCACGGTTTATTCCGTACATGTGGGGGAACACTCAATTTCTTTACACCGGGTTCAAAACAACCCCTCTTCATACGTGAGACAACCAGAGCAGCGGGACCTTCCTATGGTCTTTAGTACCCTTCTTCCTGTAGGGTACCCAGAAACATACGTGAGTTAAACTCTATCACAGAACTCATAACCAACATACCTTCTATAGAACAGTTGACTGCAGATCCGTCGAAACACATTTTCATTGGGAAGACAATTGATGTTACAAGTAGATTGGGCTTTATTCTGTATTGTATACATATCTCCAACAACAAGAAATCAAGCAAGAAAACGAACGAAACTAAGAAATATAAATTTGAAAAGTATTCAAGTCAGACAAGACGCCCTTTACACAAGAAATAGGAATACTAATTCCAAACTCAAACTGCCAATATAACCTTAAGAACAAATGCAGTTGGATTTATTTAAATCAACAATTTGGTCTAATGATTATGGTTCCTTTAATGAAATGTCACAAACGTTCTCAACAAAGGAATTGGGAATGGAAGAAATGGGACCAAGTTTGACAATGGGGCAGACGCACTTGAGTATACTTGGTGCTCTCTTAACATCTATTAACTTTATACGGCTCGTACTCTTTTTAAAACTTGGTGGCTTTTTACGTTGAACGTTTTTTTTTGGTAGATTGTCAACCACCCACTCTCTAATTGACGCCTATCACCACCTGGTGTCAGGTGCCGAGAAGTCGGAAAAGGTTAGCATTCTTGTAACCGACTTCTCAAACGCTTTTGACCTGATTGACCATAAAATCATTGTCACAAAGCTTCTTAAGCTTGGTGCACTCCCTTGTCATGTAGAGTGGATGGTTGACTTTTTTCTGGGAGAAGACAAAGGGTTAAGTACAAAAATGTCTATTTTGCATGGGGGAATTAGTTGGGGTGTACCTCAGGGCACTATCATAGGTCCTATCGCCTTTTTAGCAATGATCAATGACGTTCTCTTCATTTTTGACAACAATAATATAAAGGTGTGGAAATATTTCGATAATCTCAAGATTGGTGAAAATAGAACTAGGGGTGATTCCACCGAGGTACAGGTGTGTTTGGACGCACTTTATGAATGGTCTGTCATGAATAAGCTTAAACTGAATCCATCCAAATGTCAAGCCATGTGCATACATTTTGGTAGAGATGCCCCTCATGGGGTTGACCTGCATATCTCTAATCACAACTTGGCAGTTGTTCAGAAAGTTAAGTTCTTAGGTGTAATCATTCAAAATGACTTGCAATAGTCAGGTGGAAGTTTGCGCACACAGCCTGAAGGATGGAAATGTAGTACAGACTTTTTCTATCGATACATTTTAGTTTATTATAACCTAAGCCAATAATTTTTGAAAGGTGTGCAAAATTTTTGCCCAGTGGCATTTTTGAAAATCCAATATGGCTGCTTCCGTGTCCAAAAATAACTAAAATTCCCTTAAGTATTTCTGATAGAGACACTTTTTTGCGGTTCTCTGGTGTGTTTAAGCACGATGAAGTGTTAATAATATGATTTGATCGTATACATTGCCACAAAAATCTAATATGGCTGCTCAAAAGTCCAATATGCGATCAGAATTATTAATTCTTCCAGTATACCTATTTATGATATGCAGAATTAATGCTGAATACAAAAAATATGTTCTGCAGGTGTCTAAAAGCTGTTACAATTGAACACAATCTGCAAGAATTATTTTAACACCTCTAGAATGCATTTCGAAAGCATCCAGGCACGTCAAGTGTTCTCCACATTTTGCAGTGTAGAGGCGTGTATCTAGTATCTATATAAATGTTTTATGCTTTATACTTATGAGATATATGTATTTGGTTACTAGAAACCCTTATTTAACATTTCTCTGTAATCGACATTTTTTATATTCAAGATGGCAGCCAATACAGCCGCCTTTAAAGTTATTTAAAACCTATATCTTTATTATATGTAGTTACATCAACTAATTATTATAAAGGTGTAAATGAAGGTATGGGATAAGTATTTAACAATTTGACATCCTTATCTAGCATTTTTGTTTCGTTAACATGCAAAAATGCCAAGATAGGGGCCAATGGCTGTCTTTTTACCTTCTTTAAAACCTATAATTACGATACATCTGTATTGTATTTAGTTATAGCATCCAAAATGATTATTAAAGTTTGAATTAAAGTATAAGATCTAGGTTTTGACATACAACCTAGAGGCCTAGTGATGTTCAAAGATATAGATGCTTAAAATTCAAAATGGCGGCCAATATATTATGAATACATGACAATTTGTAGGTTTTAAATATCTTAAAGGCTGTTATATTAGCTGCCATCTTGATAGGTAAGCATGTTAACACACTTGAAATGCTAGATATGAGTTCTTACTGGGTATAGAGCCCAGGATTATGCCTCTATCAAAAATATTTGATGAGTTATGGTCAATTGGATTTGATGGTAATGTTGTGATCAAATCACATCAAGAACCTGTCCAGTAGATTCCTCGTGTTTTAAAACCTCGACATAGAACATAAAATTATGGCCATTTGAATGAATTTGAGAGTGGTAGCGGCCATATTGGATTTCTAGAAAATGCACTGCACGAAATTTTGCACACCCTCCAGAAATTATTGGCTTAGGTCCTTATAAACGAAAATCAATCCATTTCCACCCTGCGCCCACAATTCCTCCTGACTACAATGGCACGGTCGGGTTGAGAATATGAATTCCAAAGCTAATGGGAAAATGTTTATGTTACGTAAACTGAAAGAGGCGGGATTTAAATCAGATGAACTGCTATCTGTGTATATACGTCTAGCCCTTTTCCTCATTATCAATTGTTCTTCTTTTGTTCAACTGTCCATTATGGTTACGAAAGCGGTCAGAGACCGTTATCTAAACCTATGAATATTCATCACACCGTTATTTTTCCGAAAGTGGTCTCTGGACACTTCCGGAGAAAAAATAACGGTCTGATGAATATTCATAGTTAAACAATAATGGACAATTGAACAAAGGAAAATTCTAGAAACACCTCGGCCTTAGGTGGTACAAATGAAGAAATAAACAATAGTGAAATAACTCAATATAAAAGCTAATTGTGAACACAGATTGCCATCTACTTGTTAGCTTATCTGTCGATTACGATTCAGCCAAAGTGGTGACTATAAGTTATGCAAATTTCTTTTTTCGCCATTTTAAAGGGACAATCGAAATATTTTCCCCTTTATTGTTGAAATAAACAAAGATGAAAGAACAGGTGACTCAATACAAAAGCTTATTGTGATTGTCGGATTACCATCTGCTGGTTAGATAATACATGTCTATCGACAACGAATCAGCCAAGATAGTGATTCAAAGTCATGGAAATCTTCAGGTGACTCAATACAAAAGTTTATTGTGATTATCGGATAACAAATCTTCTATTTAGCTAATACAAAATTGGGTTATATCGACAGCGAATAAGCCAAGCTAGTGATTTAAAGTCGTGGAAATGTTCAAAAAGACAATTTAAACACCTTGCTTTTACTTTAAACTGGTAACAATTGCTACCCATAACGCCAGATCATAATACGGGATTTAAAAATAAAATTGAGGAAAAAACGTATTAAAAAGAGGGAATTTCTGCCTTTGTTTTCTTTATACGCAATAGAGTGCTATGATAGCGTTAACATATAGCCTATTTAAGAATTGCCAAAGATAGGATATCTTCTTTGCTAAAAACTTAGCCTGCGTAACAAGCATTTGGTAGTTCACCGCGGATAACTCTGATTGTATCAGATCTCTTAAGTTCGCTGGTTGTCAGAATCCGGGGTCAGATATACGTGTGAAAGGGTTATTTGAACTGAACCTACTTAAATAACCAAATCTGCCTACTAAAATAACAATTAGACACGGCTTAACCAGTCAATAGGATAATCTTCTCAACAGATGGGACCATTTCTAACTCGATCAGGCTTTCCTTGACAATAAGATTATCTCTCTAGAAGAGTAAACCCATTACCGACTAGACCGTGGTGTTAGACTCCTGCACAAGTGAACATAAGAGCTCAATAGGTGTTTTAATTAAGAAAAAACGTAACGCTGCTTCAAAATATTTTTAAAAAACCCGAAATATATTTTCAATTTTACTGAATAATTATAAAAAAAATCGATTTTCGTTCTTGTCACGACGTATATGTAAGATAAAGAATTCAAAACACACCGTTATGAAAAATAATGGAGTTTTGATAAGGTCTGGCTTGCCGGTTAGACTCCGACCTAGCGGAAAAACAGCTATCTAGCTATCAAAACACCATTATTTTTCATAACGGTTTGCTTCTCATCCTTTATCTATTACATAAGGGCTACATAAGACCGGTTTTGGAGTACCTATTTGTGGTTGTATGTGATATTTTAAAGGTGCAATTTTTTGTTATACTATTGTATTTTATTGAATTTATATATGATCTTACTTTATAATTGTATTGAAATGCTTATGCTTTTTAATGTAAAATCATACGCAATTCAGCTGTTTGCTTCTATGTATGCTTTGTTTTAATAAACCTGAAATAATAATAATAATTATTATTACATAAAGACAGGGTATTCGGCTTATTCACTACAGGTGTGATCTAATACATCGGTAAGCATTCCAAATATGGAATATGGAACAAGCTACTGTCGTATGTTGAGTCCATGGTCAAGTTCGGCAATTTTAACCGTCAATGTTTGGTAATTTCCTGTAAAAACAAAAAACATATACACCTGGCACAAAAAAGTATCTCGGCATGTTTTTCGATCAGTATTGTGCCATAGTCAGACCACTTTGAAAGTTTTCGAAATATACATTTTATTGCCTAGGTGTTGCTCTTTCATTTAACATCTCGCTTGTAAAAAAGCGTTCAGAAATGGCTGAGATAGAACGCCCGAAAGACGCAAACTCCCAAAACCAAAAGTTGCAGTTTTTGGATTTTTTCAATGGGCATTGCAGTGGGACACGAACACATGTATCACAATCAATATTGCATTTCCAAGGAGGCTTTCTCGCTCATTCAGTCGGAAAACCTCTTTGTGTAAAATCATTACACACGTATTATTGCGTTGTACCACACACTGACCATTGTAGTTGAGCAGTTAAGGGGGATTTTCTGTCAGAATCGTTCAATTTTGATGAAAGCATGAAACTTTGTACATGACTTCTATAGCATCAGAGGTTCCGAAAAAAATAGACCCAAAAATAATGCGCCCCTAGTGGCCGCCATAATGAATTCCAAATTGGCCGCCAAACTAATCGTTTCTTTAGCCATAATTCGATTTTAAGCACCTAGAGGCAAAATTCAAGTGTCTATACCTATGTTTTGATACCAAGGAACCCTTTGGTGGTCTTATCATTTTCATCCAATGGTTCCATCATTTAATTTTTAAGATGGCCACCATAATTGGCCAATTCGGTGAAGCCGAGACGTCAACTGGTCACAAAAGCCCTAAATTTCTCGTGATATGTTTCGAGGTGCCACTGCCTACGGAGAAAGACCTTTTCGGAGGTCAATGGGCGTCCCTCCAAGCTCAAGAGCAAGAGCGGATAAAGTGCACCTCAGCAACTAAGACCAGGCCCTCAAGCACTCAGGGCAAGCAAGGGAAGAAAGGAGCTATCCCCCTCCATCCTCGATAGGGCGCTCAGCCAGCCGCTACCCCATACCAGGGCTATCAGGCCCCTCAGAACCAGTGGGATACTGTGCAAAAGTAAGGTCGCAAAGGTCGTAAGGTGACAAATGGTTAAACATTTTTCCAAAAATGGGGTCTTTTGGTGACAAGTGTTAAAATGTTCACAAAATATGGGGTCGTTGGGTGAAATTGAAAAAAGTGGGTCTTTGGGTGACAACGATGCTGAAAAAGGGGGGTCTTAACAACCTTAAATACGCGTCACTTCAAGATGGGAGGTCACCCCCCCGGGATAGCTATCGAGACCGCGGTTTATTTCCCTCTCAGAAGTGAAAGGGGGATACGCTAGCGATCAATTGCGTACCCTGCATGACCTTAAGACGCACCCACAATGTTTACCCACCTGCAAGATCTCGGGAAGATTGTATTCTTTACCATTTCAGTTAGGGTTAAAGACGATTCACCGTTGGCGGTTAATCGTCCAAAATTTAGTGCGCGCTTCCGGTGGACTATTTTCACGGTAGCGTACATTTTATATGTGGTATAGAGGTTTCTGTTCAGGCCCAGAAGAGCCATAACTGCTAGAAATCTGAAATCTGTATTTTAATCAATATTTTTGAATTAAAAATCTTGCCGCCATCTTGAATTCCAATATGGCAGCCACCTGAAGAACAATTATGATCACTGAAAGTTCCTGGGTATCAAAACATAGACACCTGAACTTTAGTCAGGACTGCTACAGAACTGGAAATATGGCTAAAAATGGGAAATTGACAGCCATTTTTAAAATTTCATGCGGCCATCTTGAAATTCAATATGGCAGCCTCCAAATCCAATTCTGAGATCACTAACAGGTTCATTGGTATCAAAACATAGGTTTAGACACATCAAATTTGGTTTTAGTTGCTGTAGAATTAAAGATATGTCCAAAATTGTGTTTCTGCGGCCATTTTGGAATTCAATATGGCAGCCACCAGGGGGCGTATTATTTTTGGGTCTATTTTTTTCGGAGCCTCTTATGCTATAGAAGTCATGTACCAAGTTTCATGCTTTCTTCAAAAAATGAACGATTCCCATGCTTAACAGCTCTACTATTGAAAAATCCGAAAACTGCAACTCTTGGTTTGGGGGTTTGCGTCTTTCGGGCGCTCATCTCAGCCAGTTTTGCACGCTTTTTTACAAGCGAGGTGTCAAATGAAAGAGCAAGACCTAGGCAACAAAATGTGTATTTCGAAAACTTTCAAAATGGTCTGACTTTGGCACAATACTGATCGATAAACATGCCGAGATACTTTTTGTGCCAGGTGTAGAACAGTACTACACCGTCAAGAGGACAAATTGACCTACCTTATGTTAAAGGTATTTCTGAAGCTCTCCGTAGGAACCTCAATAATTTTGGCATAAGGGTTTCTACTAAAACATTACGTCAATAGCACCGAAGGACAAGACAGAAAAGAAGAATATTACTGGCCGAGTTGATTAAATGATTCACTTCATCAGAAGTCCACTTATCCGCAGATATTCGACTGTGAGAAAAATGCTTGTTTTAAGGAACATCTATCACACATTGGTCAAGATCAACTCTCCTTTCTAAATATTTTGAATGTTGAAAACAGAGTCAAATTCTTGAAAAAAAAAAAAAAACAAAAAGTCAGTCATGTCATAAAATTTTTAACATCAATTGTTCTGACTACCTTCATGACAATTTCCTAAAAACTCTCTGATGTTCATGTATACAACACAATGGGTAGTGTTACATTTTTTGGGTACCCAAATTAAAAGTCTGGCTTGAATTTCATTTTTTATTTCAGTTGCAATAATGGAGTGGAAGTTTTGCCTGTCAGCATCAAAAATATTAAAAATACTCTGGTTTCAAAGGTGCAATAAGACGCTTTTCAGAGGTCCATTTTTAATTAATTTTCATGCAATGTCCCCTTTTCCTCAATTTTTTGGTTTGTTTTCATTTAAGACTTTTTCTTCATGTTTTGGCCATTTTGCTCCACTTTGCGGCAGCTTTCTGTAGAAGCCCTGTTTTTTAAATCAGTTTTTATGTAATGTATAGTTTACTTATTGTATCTTAAGTTAATTGTCTATGTATCTTGTTTTTATTCTGAGGTACTATGTGCATTTTTATGTTTTTTTAATCCTGCTTTGTTCATTATGTATGTTGTTTTAAAACCAATAACTTCAATCAATCCATCAATCACGCATCCGGCTAACAGCCTCTCTCAACAAAGACGAGGCGCTACCGATTTCCCAATGTCTATGACACGATTATTGATCGTCACATCAATGTCGAAGCTGGTCTTAACGCTGATGAAAGTGTATTTCGGAGGCAGATATTTCCTTCATGGTACGGAAGCAAAAGGTTCAAATCCAACGTAATTTTTTGTATCAATACAGATTAACTTCCATCGAATGACTAATGAGTACTTGTTTAAATAACTGTAAACATACTTTTATCATCAACCTGAAGTAAATGAACTGGAAGCACCCAACGACTGGAAGTTTCCCCCAACTCGGTGTCCTAGTTTGCACAGCATTTCATACTTCTGCAAGCGATTTCCCGCAGTATACATTAATTTTATTACACGATCATCTGATGGTGAGAATCAATTCCCACCCAGACAGTCAGTGTTCTGAGAATGCATCCATCCTCTTCCTCCGAAATCTGGCTCCAAGTCTCATAAATGGGAAACTGATAGTTTATCCGCGAACAAATAGGTCCCTACAACTGTGCATGATTGGAAATCTGCTATGCAGTTCTCTTTTCCAGGAATGTGCTGACCAGACAAGATCTCCTTGTCCATACCTAGATCCATCTCTTTCAGGGGGATCCAGGATTTCTCAATCAGAGGGGCGCCAAATTTTCAGGTCGGTTGTTTGAAATTCTGCCTGTACAATAAAATTTACTCTGATTGAGTAAAAAGGGGATCGCCCTGTGAAAGGCTGGTGGGGAGCTTACTCGAAATGGGTGAAAACTAACTCAAAATGGAGTGAACTTTACTCCTGGAGTGAAAACTAATCAAATGGAGTGAAATTCCGATTAAGATTTTGCTCTTTCTTTGCAGGGCGATCCCCTTTTTTTACTCCTGGTATTTTTACAGTGTGAAGAGCGGGGAGGAACATTCTGCGACTGCTGGGCGCCCACAACTCGTAGACTAACGGCGTCCCGCGCCCTGCACCGTAATTCTTAGAAATCTACAGGGCTCCCTGTGCGTAAAAGGGCATTTTTATAGATTGACAGGCGCCCGGTGGGTATACAACGCCCGGCGCCCTGTGGCTCCTGCAAAAAAATAGGGCGCGCCCCCTCTAAATCCGCCCCTGTCTTATTGCTCAGTTTTGATAAGTTGGAAGTCAGGGTACCCCTTTGTATTTCTCGTATGCTATTGCTGTTGTTTTTGTCTAACGCATCAAATAAATATTTCTGTTTGTTGGATAAAGTTTCCCAGGTTAGAAAGGCTGCCAGAAGCTTCAATATTTTATGTGTTCTTTCCCTTCTTCTGGCGGCCATCTGTCCCCGTCTGGACGTTTCCACAACGGTGCCCAACCCTCTATGACTTCTAAAGAATGCTATCGTCAGCTGAGCTGTGGTACACTATTGACTTCCGTTCAACTCCCCTGGCACGATGGCCATGATTGTGATTCCCTTTTAAACTGATTGGATCAGGTCTGCTTTTAATGCGCTGAAAAATATTGCAGCTGAGACTCCGATGATGCATGCATCTTGTCTGTGATGCTGAACCTGCACTCCTGAAACTACTCGAGTCTGGTCGTGAGAATTTGATCATGTGTCCAAGAAATCTTGGACTTGGATTAAGTTAGGATATCTCTCAAATGATCAATAAGCCAAATTTTTGATAACTATAGTATTATTGTTTGTAACTCACAGGCCAACAGCTTTTTTGAGATTGGTTATTTAGGAGAAATCGGGAAGCTTTTGTATTGGTTCCACCACCCATCATTCGGCACCTCACCGTAAGAAATACTAAATTCATCCCGTGTAAAGAATTGAATGTCCCTACGGGCAGAGTGTCCTAGCTACCATGTCAACAAATTTTTGGGGTACGGAATAATTCGTGACCTTGTAGACGAGGCCAGTTGGGTACAATGCTTCGTACAGCACTCAATGGAGAATACAAGCCTAGATGGGTGGTAGACCTCAGTCACGCGGACCTGTAGTTTATGACCCGGGAACGTCCGATATATAAGCGTTTTCATGCTCTTTTTCGTTGTTGTAGATATGTCGGCTTCATAATTTTTTTTATGAACAGAACTTATAGGTGCAGATTCAGACCACAATGGACGCAAACACCTGAAATGCAAACGGTCTGTTTCCCCATTCGAACTTCAGATATTTCTTGCGTCGCATGATTGTTGGAATCATTATTAGCATCTCGAGATCCTTTCGAAACATAATCCATCGTCTTTCTAAATCAATTGCTTGACTTTTTGGGTCCGAGTTTATTTTGAAATGTTCAGAACTTCACAAAGTTGTTCAGTTTTTCTTGAGATTGTTATCTATCATCATCATCTAGCGGCCGCAACCGAATTCCATTTACAACCTCATGCCATACGTATTTATCCCTCTTTTAGGCCTGCTAGGAAGGTCCTCAGTTTCGTCGTATTAATAATAATAATAATAATAATAATGCGGAGCATGTTATATGGGCGCTCTACAAACCCACAGCGCCTCACAATTATTATTACGCCGCTTCAAGAAATCGTCACGATCATTTCGTTCAATTAGTGGCTGCTCGAAGACAATGCCTTACAACGCACAAGCCTATCCCCGTTATATCGTAATATTCCCCAATAGCAGCTACCCAGATTTCGCTTGGGTGGACAAGGCAATTGAGAACTAATGTGTCTTGCCCAGGGACACAAACACGTTGACCGTAGTGGGGCTCGAACTCACGATTTTCACGTGTGTCCCTACCAATTACATCGATGGATTAATAGGTCTGCATCCTCTATTTGGGCAGCGGAAGTCTCCCCACCTATAATCAAAACAAAACTGGTTTCATCTTGAAACAGTGGCCAGTAAGGCGACAGTAGAAGAGATGGTACTCTTATTGACCATCTGTTCGAATAATATTAAATTGTGAACAAGTGTCCCCCACTCTGTGTTATTGTGGGTGGGGAACCATGCGTGCATTTATTTTTCATGAATGTGGTCTCCTCCCATAACCGGCTCTTCCTCCGGATACTTTCTTGCAGTATTCCAAGGCTATGTGTTGATTGGCTCAGGCGTGATCTTAGTAGCATTGATTGGAAGAAACTTTTTAGTGGTAAATCCATTAATGCTGCCTGGAGTGTTTTTCGCGATAAGTTTCTCACCTGCACTCACAAGCATGTGCCTCAAAGGAAGGCTAAGAGAAAAACCAAAAAACCTGGATCACTGTTGATACCATCAATCTGCCCGGAGGAAGCGCCGGTTGAAAGGCCTTCTCGTAAATCCCCTCCCAATCAGGTAAATGGGAGAATATAAGAGATGTAGAAATAAACTCATATGAGTAAAAGGGATTATGCATTGTTACCTGAATGACATGTTGCTGACAACTCAAACAATGGGGCAAAAAATTCTGGTCTTTGTGCGTGATCAAGGGGCTAAACAATCTGCTACATAATTTTAATGATGCGATGCTGTCATTACGATCCTTGTAAATTGCCACCAAATTTTACATATTTGCACTAATTTGTACAGATCATAGTAAATTGATGTCATTTGTGATGGCCACATTGGTTCTCAACTGTCGTCTGTGAGGACCAATGGATACAGAGATATTTGAGTTGATTAACAAGCTTCAGTCTGGTAAGGCCCCGGGGCCTGATGGTATAACTTCTTCTATGCTGAAGCTTACTGCGGGTCAGATCGCTTTGCCTCTTTATTGTTCAATGATTATCTAGTGAAGTAAAATCCCAGGACTGGAAGAGAACAATGTGGTACCAATTCACAAATGTGGTCAAATATCCAACTCAAATTATAGACCTATCTCCATTGTACGTGGTCGGCAAGCTGCTGGAGAGGGTGGTTTAAGTCAAATTGTAAATTTTTCACGTGCTGTAGGCTGATTTCCTCAGCAGCATGGTTTGTTTGTGGCCAGGTCATGTAATACCCTCCTCCGTTCAGTTTGCCACCTGGGCTCAAACTTCTTGATAAGAGATCTCCCCTGATGTCGATGTCGTTTTTAGATGGAGTAAGGTGTCGACAAGGTAGGTCACTCATTCTACTCTCAAAATTGCATAATATGGTATTTGTGGGCCTTTATGGGATTGATTTTTATTTCTTACTAATCGCTTCCAAAGAGTCAAGTTTAGGGGGCTTATTCGGTGGCTTTCATGTTCAATCAGGGGTTCAGCAAGGCTCTGTTTAGGCTCTTTATG
Source organism: Ophioderma brevispina (assembly GCA_023653785.1). Classification (NCBI taxonomy): domain Eukaryota; kingdom Metazoa; phylum Echinodermata; class Ophiuroidea; order Amphilepidida; family Ophiodermatidae; genus Ophioderma; species Ophioderma brevispina. Next base: position 59,269 of record JAMKCH010002617.1, on the reverse strand, counting down.
TTTATTTTTTTGTTTTAGATTTGCCTAATGATGTTAGTTCTTTTCTTCCACGCTGATGACACCATCCTCTATAGGGACTATCGCTCAAAAAAGAGCAGGAAGAGGGGTGCTAGAGTCTAATATCCTTCCACAAAATTCCAACAATACCTTGGATGTTGCAATCATCAAATATTGGGTGTTATTAGGTTTCAATGGGTGAAATGGGGGGACCATGTTAATTACATTACATCTAGAACCGCGAGGCTTCTGGATTTAGTAGGCGTCTGTCGTTGTAATAACGTCGATGTCTTAGTAAATTATAATCTATTTGTCGTCCTATTTTAGAATATGGAGATCCTGCATGGATGCCATATCAAGAGGCCATATCAGGGATTTGAAAAAATAAAAAGGACTTGCCCGTTCTTGCATTCCTGCACCCAGAGGGAACTACATTATGAAACTCGTCTGAAAAGTTAGGTCTCAGTCGTCGCAAATAGATATTTATATCTTGCGATCGCGTTCTAGTAAGTGTCTGTATGGTTTGTATGATGTCGATCCTTTTAGTTATATCGCCATTAAGAACGCATGCAGAACCATTAAATTTCATAATACCTATGGTAGGACTGAACAGTTAAGTACACGGTTGAAAAGATTTCCAGTTTTTTTACAACTACATAACGATATTAGGACAAGTTTTGTTAGCCTTCATGTTTTTTTAAATAGTGTTAAAAACACCTTACTAGTTCCAGTTGGCAGTTCCAAATGTAAATTGGTGTGTTTCTTCGTAAGTGCAATTATTATGTCTTAATATTATGTTAATTTATTGATCTCACGTGTACGAGAGTAGGCCTATTAATGTGATACGTCCGATTCACACCCCCCCCCCCCTTAGCTGTTTGAGAGTCTCATTTATTATGACAAAACGAGAATAAGACAAAAAGATTTCAACGGCGACACCATTTTTGGACACTGATTTGGAGTATTCATACCAGTGTCTACATCATGTGTAAATTTGATGAAATTTCATTGCGGGCAAAACATGATTTCTTCTATAAAGCTAGTTTTACACGTCTTTCATGGGAAATAGGCATATGAGGCGCTAACATACAACATTATGACCTTTGTAGGCCTATATGGCGGATTCCCGCAATGGATTTTTCTGATTTTTAGGTGGGTTAATACTCTTGCAGCCCTACCGAATCAGTTGTCAACAAACTGGTACCATTGTTAAAAATGCTATAAAAATAAATAGAAGACAATTGCATGGGTCAAACCGCTGTGTATTCAGCTATCAACACGTATTTGTCGCGAAAAAAAAATAAAACAAAATTACTTAGTACTTTGATTACCATTAGTGGCTAAAATTTTAATTATGGAAGATGAAAGAGAAGGAAAAAAATTTCATACGCCCCATGTGGGGTTCGACCCTGGAATCGCATAGTCCAGGGCGAGAAAATCTTCCACTCCACCATGCGGGATTATGTGTGTTAGGTTGCAAATATAATGGTTAAACCTACTAATTAAAAACAGAAACGCCAAAACTCTTAAATTTACATTTTTGCGTAGCGAATGATTCGATTGTAAAAATCTTAAACAAGTACTCCAATCGGTCAATTTTGGTCTCAGTTAAAGAGAAAGATGTTTGGGTGACGTTTCCCGAGCATCCATGCTTTCGAAGACGGCTTAATCATGTGATCATTTGTCCTCCCCCCCCCAGCATGCTATCATCTTCCCCCCCCCACACTTTGTGGCTCAGATTGTATATGCTGTTCGTCTGTTTTTTCAGCGTTTCCAGCCTGTTGAAACCATTCTAGGCGTTTCATCGATACATGTTAAAATTTGGTTATATCATAGATATCTGGGTCGTTTTAGGTCGTACCTGGTATTTCTCTACGAAAGTATTAAAAGTTCCGACAAAGCCCCAGTCGTGAGCTACGCCACCTACGATGTTTCCGGGAACATTCGTGAGTGACAGTTGAGGCGAAATGCGTACCGCAAAAAAATATCCTCTTTTAGTTTAAACTGACAAAAGAATCTTTAAAAAATACGATTCTCGATGTTCAAACCCTATACAAGAAAGTGTCATTTTCAATTGGCCAACTAATTTTATAAATGGCGGCATTTCAACGAGAAGGTTAACTGTTGCATGAAACGTTTAAATTTGTAGCTATTCAGTGTACATTTTACATCTTGCTTGCATACGGTGGGAGATCCCCTGCACAATCTGGGGCCATGATCTGGAATTCAATAACAGGTGAATGTATTATAGTCATACCACTTGATTATTTTACCCTACGGCATGGCTGCTTATTGTATGGGGGCTGTTACGGCGGTCCGTAAGTAACGTATCTCCTGTTTCTAAAATTGAAAGCGTTAATTGAAACCAGCGTTAGAAAATGCTCAAGACTGAAATAATACCGAAAGGCTGGTGGGAAAAAGGATGCGGCCCGTAGCGATGCGTGTTCACTTTTCCGTGTTGCGAGCACCGAAGTACCCGACAACACGTTTCAATTTGTCGCTATCTTCATAGGTTCAGAGCCAATTACGATACATATTGAAAACAAAAACATGTAATGGGCCCTATGATGCAAAAAATATCCATAGAAACCCCTCGTATTCGGAAATTGAGATTTGTTTCTTTGAGGGCATTCGATGACGGACTTATAACGTTAAGCTCTCGCGCAGAATAATTTAGATAAGATCTTTTGCAGTCTGTGACACAGACTAACACTTTCCGGACCGCCTTAGGAGGCTGTAGGTGGACGATAAAATGTAACTTACCATCGCATTCTGAAGCAGCTTCGACAACAAATTAAGGACAAATATGGCCAAGGAACCACGCTGCAAACACTTCACGTTCTTGGGCCTGGCTGCCTGTTAAAAGGAGAATAAACAAGTTTTACAAAATAATGAAAATATTAAGAACATGTTTTAAATAGATGGGCGTATTAAACAGAACAATTAACATTCGCAGTAGATTAGAACCACAAATCCTTAAAAAATAATGAACAAGATCAAGAAGATTTTTTTCACAGCCGTTTTAGGATTTGTTGTAATTTAACTGCCATCCAAAAGTCGGGGACTTTGATTAACTGTCCATGTTCCACTATAATACCCCGACTCCGTTTGTACGCGTTCCGATCGTGTCCCGCCCATACGTCTGGTTTTTGTCTAATTTTCGTAAAGTATCCTATTTTAAGTCCTAATTGTATTTCAGACAGTAACAATAAACGCAATCTGTATCTATTGAAGTTGATTCGAAAGACGTTGACCTCGCAATCTTCCTTAACACGGGTAAATTTATATCAAATAGGTTGGTTTTTTATAGTTTGGTTTTATTCACAATATACAAAATCGTGGCCGACATGCCAATTGCATGTATTTAACAATACATTTAAACATATAAAACCACAGCAAACAAATAAAATAAATAAGAAATCGTAAAAATATTCCACTTCATTTCATATCACACTCATCTATGACAACCAAAATCTCATAATAAGAACGAACACAAACACATCTCACCAATGCACACTCCGCCACACGCCACAGGCCACACCCACACACGCGCCACACATATACACACAGTGGCGCGCAACGCAGACAGACATATACACACAACCTCAATGCAACAAATCATTCACGGTCACACACAACACCCCCAAACAGGTCAGAGACTTAACATTCTTTTAAGATACACATGCAAGCACACACTCGTGAAAACGGCCAAATGGCCTACGACAAGGGAAATGATGAACCAAAAATCATTTAAAAGTAACATTTAAATAAATACAATATAAAATTATTGCACAAGTTTTCATTAATGAGAGGTAATGGCACACTAAAATTGCACTAAATAATGTGCTACAAAGTACGAATCAACATTTCTTTGTTTATAGTCTGACATAGAGTGGTACTTGGCTATTAAACAATCTAGTTTGTCCTGAATGAGGCAGAGATATTGCACTAGAATTAACGTAAATTATAACTGTGACATTCCTTTCTTTTAGGTGGTAAAAGATGTCAGTCTGACATTTTATCGAGCCCGTTTCAAAACTTAAACAATTGTATTCTCTTCTATCTTTCAAACTACAGCTTCCGTACATTAAGGCAATCCAGAATAAGAAAATACTTATGGCTAAGATAGTTTACATGCCCTTTTTTTAATTCTTTAATGGTCTTAGAATTAGATGTTTTTTTTTGGTATACTAAGGAATGCAAACAACATCACCATATTCGAGGACAGGTCTGAGGTAACTTTTGTAAGCTCGTTTTGATCAAAGCCAAACTTTTTTAGTGAACGTAACATGAAAAGGCGCTTGTTGGCCTTAGATAGCATATCATCAATTTGTGCGTCCCATTTAAGATCATTTTGGATAAGCAAACCCAGGACTTTAGCCTTTTCAACATAAGGTAATACCTCAGTACCAATTCTCAGATCCGAATACAGCGGGGTGTCTTTACCAAATTTAACTTGCAGTGCTTGACATTTGGCTGGATTTAAATTCAAACAGTTGGCATCAGACCAGGTTTTGAAAGCATTTAAATCGTCCTGAAGGTTGCCAGGTTTAGCAAAATTACGATTTTCAGCAAATGTCATATCGTCAACATATTTCCAATAACTAGACTTAGCTTCAACAGCAGCATTATTAATAATAATCTGAAACCCAAGAGGACCAATTTTGGTTCCTTGTGGAATACCACCATTAATACATACAAAATCAGAAAGGGTATCATTTAATTTTACACATTGCTGTCTGTTATGTAAAAAATCACAAACCCAGGGTATGATGGATCTTCGCACACCCATGTCAATCATTTTGTCAATGAGAAAGGTGTGGTTTATAAGGTCGAATGCCTTAGAAAAATCAGTGACAACAACTGTGCCCACATTGTGTTGTTGCTCAGCGCCCTGGTGAAGGAAATGAATAAGATTGACCAAATAGTGACTAGTAGAAACACCCTTAACATTGCCAAACTGCCTGACATCGATCAAACTATGGACATCGTCAAGGATCCATTTGGAAACAAACCCTTCGGCAATTTTAGCGAAGATCGACGTTAAGGACACAGGTCTTAACTTATCCTTATTAGGGGGGTTTGTTTTAGGGATCTGAACCACAATAGCCTGTTTCCAATGAGTCGGAACAATTCCCTCTACCAGAGAGCTATTCAAAACATCAGTAATGGAATGCTGAGTTCACAAACAAATTCCTTAACTAATTGGGGTTTTATATCCCACGGGACCAGCAGCTTTAGAGGGGTTCACTTTTTTAGCTCAGCATAGACGTCCCAGGGATGTAGATAAGGTGGAGGGGAATCGACAGGTCTATAAGACGGGAGTTTGGATGTGTCGAGAGGTTCAATATGCTCCGACACCCCTGAAAACATACTGTTGATATAGTTTGCTTTGCCTTTAAGATTTTTATCATCCACCCCAGGGATGTCAAGTCTAAGCTCAGATTTGTTGTTATTTGTTACCATTCTAATTTGCTGGTGCCATTTCTTTGGTTCAACCTTTTGCAATGTTTTTATTCTATTTGTATTCATGTTGTGATTTAATTGTAATTGACCTATTATTGCGTTGTTTACTTTATTATCTTCAGTATTATTTGTACTGCAATGCTTATTGTTTTCATGCATAATTGTTTCTGCAATGTTTTGATGTATTATGGATTATTCTGCATTTATTATGACTTGTGTTTTGCATGCCAATGATACTTGTTATGATTTGCTCTTTTTTTTTTTTTTTTTTTTTTGGCATACATTGCATCACATTTATTTTGAGATCCCTGGGCACTGATAACTTCATGCCAATCCTGGTTTTGAAGCCAGGTACCGAAAGATCTTATACCAGTGTCAGTAATTGGACGACCAACAGAAATCTTAGTAGTGTTCTTTTTTACCCTACTTTGTATCTTAGGTTTCATGAGTACACACAGATGGTCGCTTTTACCAATTGATGGTAAAGGAATAAGGTCACTATATTGATCCCTAAGCTTGCTATTGGTTATCAGAAGATCTACAATAACATTTTTGCGTGTGTTGAAAGTAACCAATTGAAATAAATCGTTACCAGCGGTTATAGGGAATTACTTTTTTATTAAATACGAATGAAACAGAATACGTCAGTTACACTGTATCACCGTCAATAATCCGCCATAATTTGTAACAAAATGTAAACTTGATTATAGTTCTGATGTCATGTTACAATAACATAAGGAACTGCCCAAGACATAAACACAACATATAGAGTAAGTCCCCCTAAACAACCGCCAGTAATTTCTCTTTTGGGTAAAATTAGAGGCATCCATTACTTAAAGGTGCTTGTTCCGATTTATGTTTATCGTGTTCTCTACTTGATACGAGAGCCTGGCACTTGCACATGCGCACCATCAAGTACCGTGGGAAACAAACTTGCGGTTTGATTGTAGTAGCAATAATGCACATTACAAAGCCCTATTCACTTCTGTGTTAATATTGACGGTTAACCATAAATACGGTGTTTTTTTTTTTGTTTATATCTTGAGAATGAAATGGATTTGAGGGGTAAAATTTCAGGAAGACAATATATCAAAATCTATACTGCTTCCGGGTAAATCAGGGGTACCAAAGATGATCAGAACACACACATTTTTTGCATAAATTCAAAATGGCCGCCATTTTTACATTTCTTGTACATAACTCAAGATTTAAGGCTTGCCATTTTCAATTCATGCAGATTAACTGTCAACATATGACCTAATGCTATAACTAATGTTCTATTGTATTCCTTGAGCCTGAAAACCTATGTATAGACACGAGAATGAAGTCTCTAAAAGCCTTAAATCTTGAGTTATGTACAGAAATCATCAAAATGGCGGCCATTTTGAATTTATGCAAATTAGGCATACTTCCCCTAAAAATCTGCTTTGGGACCAGAAGATTTGGAATCAGCATAAAATTTGCATATAGAAACACCATTTCAATTGTTTGAGCGTAGCTGCCAAGTATCTAATGTGAAGCACCCTATGTCTGGACAGATACCTGCTGCCAACCGCCTTAAATCCAGAGAGAGTTTTCTTAAGCAAAGTCCAACCTCTTGAAACAGTCTCTTAGGAGGTCAAGAGAGTCGCCTTGTGGAAAGAAAGACTTGCCATCAACCAAGTAACATCTATTGGTATTGAACCTGGTGAGCATCTCCCACCTGGAGCTGACTCCTCATGGGCTGAATGGCGATGCCTCAATAGATTGAGAACCAGAACTGGCCGATTTAAGGTTTCCTTGCAGAAGTGGGGCTATCTGGAAGCAGATCAGGATATTACCTGTGGTTGTGGAACTGCACCACGGACAATGGAACACCTCTTGGTCTGCCCACTGCTGGAGCAACAATGCACAAATAAGGAACGTTGTACCCATCTCTGGCTGGATCATATTTGAGAACCACAGTGTTTGGACACGGTAAGAAGAAGATTGTTTTTACTCAAAATGGCCTTCGACTAGTTTCTTTTTGAGAAATGGAACCAGTCTACCAGTTTTTTACTGTAGACCGTCGGTCTTACTACACTTGGCACAAAAAGAAACTCGGTATGTCTTTCAGTCAATATTGTTTAAATGTCCGACCATTGTGAATAATTCTGAAATGTACATTGTGTAGCCAAGGGCTTGACCTCGTCGTAGGTTCTCCATACTGTCGAATAAGCATAATAATGTTTTATGAGAGCATCGTAAGAAAACGGTTTGTCAACAGGCTAAGAAATTGTTGTCGCCCGTCTGTGCAATTGCATTAATTTAATTCTGCCGTTAGATATTGTATTTCAATAGTTGCATTCAAAGCGCCAATTGGTTCGCTCAGGTATTTTATTGGGTTGCTAATGACGCATGATTATCTTGGTAGCGTTCGGTTTCAGTGCGTGGTGTTTTCACAATTGTATCTGTATCAATAACATGCGGAACGTGTGGTCGTTTTTATAAAATTTCACTCCCTCCCTCCCATGTGGCACCCTTTTTGCATCATATTGGGGCTTGCCTTTGGTAATTTGGTTACGTTTTAAGTGAGTGTAAACATTCCCAAATACATTCTTAACATACAACTATTAAGGATATAGATATATATATATATATAGCTATATATAGTAGATATATAGTATATATATATATTATATAATATATATATATATATATATAAATACAAAGTATAGACCTCTGAATGGCAAACCGTACTATGATTTCACGGTATACCATACTTACGGTCACTGGGTACCGATCTTAGATCTTCTTTATCCGTCGGAAGATCGGTACCCAGTGACCGTAAGGAGGGTAAACCGTGAAACTCAGAGTACCGGTTGCCTTTTTCCGAGGTCTATACTTTGTTAATTTATTTTACGCTCTCCGGTGTACGATGCTGTTAGATATTTATATATATTTATAGATCGATATCTATAGATATTATATATATATGATATATATATATATATATATGGTCGAAATGTATCTAGTTTGAACAAGTGCAAAATAATATATGGCAATCCTAAAAAGAAGACGGATGCACAAAGTTTCGGACATAGAAGTTCCTTTAACTAGTGCTACAACAACCAAATGCCAATATAACAGAGTCGATGGCAAAAGTGAGAGACCATAGACAAAGAGATACTGAAATCCATTGGTCAAGGGTCAACACTAACAAAGGAAAAAAAATGCTCAGTCCAGCAAAAAGGAAGTGAAAAAATCCTTTGTGCTTGGCTGAAACCTGTAAACAGCCAGATTTAAAATGTGTGAATAGATTATTTTCACATCCCTTTTCAAGCTTCTGTGATTTTAATAACAATTTGTAATTCCAGTACAAGACTGGCTGTCTGTCGTCTTCAGCATGTTTTTTTTTTTGCGGATGCCACCTATATATATATAAGTATTATATATATTAATATATCTATCTATATAATAGATCTATAATATATAGATATCTACTAATCATAAGCATAGTCCTTGCAGTCGGTATGAGATCCGCTTGGGTCCGCGACTTGGCAAATTAAATTGGTAAATAAACAGGTACATGTACAGTATGCGGATATATCTGGTAATTGCTGAGTGGTATACAAGATCCGGTTTGGGACTCGATTTGGCAGGTTAAATGGTATCCATTCTATGGTGCTTATAAAAAGTTTTGGCAGATCGGTAATAGACATTCCGCTTTGGGTCTCGCTTTGGCATGATAATTTTGAATCCCATGTATTTGGCCAGGTCGTAACTAGAAACCGCTTATGCCTATTGCTTTCTTAGCTCTGTGGGACAATGCTTGTATTCTGAGAAAACGGCTTTTGAAAGTTTCTTGAGAAGTTACTTGCGAATGTGTAATTAATTAATAAAAGGAAAAGCTCTTTTGAAGTCTTGTATGTTGAACACATTCCTAACTGGACGGAGAGTACTTAAAATACCAACGAAACACTGTTTGTTCGTATTCAAAATGGCCCTGAATGTGTTTGGACAGTTTTTAGAAAACACCCAATGTTTTGATTTCGCTGTGTCTAAGGAGTCGAATACTATGACTGCATGAAACCCGTTGAATTCTACTGCTGGTAATATGGTGAGATTACTATACGTACGGATGGCGGTCATTGACGGTGGCAATAACGATGAAAATAATGAAACAATCGATGTGTTGACGATGGGAGCAAGGGAGGAGGATGAAGGGGGAGGAGGAGACGGGGAGGAGGAGGAGCAAGTTTTGGCGTCACAATTGAGCGTCAAATTTCCCAATATGCAAAAATTGTCTACATCGACCATCAGTGGTTTTAAATGCAAAATAAAATTTCCACCAAAAAAGTAGGAATATGGATTTTCATGCGGGTTTCGGCTCAAAATGATGGCAAAAATTACCAGTTATACGTGTACAATTTTAAACAATGAAACTAAGAAATAAAGGTAAGCAGTAATCATTTATGGGCGAAAAAGTCGGACTAACATAATGGGCGTGACCGTACCTACCTTCATGGTTTCGCCAAACTGACCGGGAAGTGTGTGAAAGGATGTGAAACACATATTGGAAGATTTTTAAGAAAATTTGTAAGTTTTTGCGCACCGGTGGAAAGTTCTCTTTGGGTAAGTGACCCCCCCCCCCATACCAGGAATTATGTTACTATGATGTCCTCCTAAAAGTGATAATATTTGGTTTATTTCTAATTAATGTAAAAAATTCAAAAACAAATCTTTTTCACGATATACGACCGTATGTTTCAAATTAAGTATATCCCGTACAAGTAACATATAATTACCACATAAAAATTAAAATGTGACATAACGCGAGAAATTCCTTTCTCAATTATAGAATGTATAAGTTTCACTATATTGTCTTAAATCTGCGACCGACTTTTATCATTTTTGTATCACTGAAATAGCAATCTTTGTCGGAGCGAATATTCGTATTGCAATTTATCGGTTGGCTTTTATTTTTGGACACGCCAAGCATATCGAATACGAATTCGATTCTTTGTGAAACCGTTTATAGAAATGGGTGGTATTCGCAGGGGCTATTGTGGGTAAAGATGTATTTCAATTTTATTTTTTGGGTACAATTAAAGGTGCATAAAAATACAACCACAGAATCAACCATTACTCAATGCAAAAATTCAGATGCGACAGTCACAGCTGTTTGAAAGTCATCATTTTATATCGTCACGATCTTTCCCAAACAGGCCAATCGACAACAGTCACATTTCGCGATGTCGGCGATTGAGCCTTTAGAAAAAATTATGAACTTCATATCAAAATGTGAAACCATTTAGGAAAATGATTATGTGTACATTGTGAACATTGAAACGCGTCTTCATTTTGAGCGCGCTTTCCATTCAAGTATCTTTGTTTTCTTGTCAAATGTAATTACAAAGGATTGTCTGTTTGAAAAACTAAATAGAATCTTCGCGGTTCTCGGCTTTCTAGGTTTTCAGGTTTTGCTGGCTAGTTGGGACTGGTAGGGGGCGGGTAAATTGTGCGTTGCCAGTGGTTCATGTTGGCGGTGGTTTGCTGCTTCTGTTCCGAACCTTTATCGGTCGCTCTGCATGAGCCATTTGTTGATAACTGAGGTTGGCTGGAATTTGTAGGTTGAATTGAAGCAGACGTTTTCCTGAAAGTTGTTTAGATTGTTGAATGATGTCAAAGATGAATTGTAATTCCGTGGCTGCATGTCCAGGCGACTTGCAAGTTTCTTAGGTCCTTACCTTGGTGTAATATCATGAGTAGACTGGAGTAAAGGACTCTTTTAAGGAATAAAGCGTACAATCCTTGTAATCTTTGATCCTCTTATAAGAAGATTTCATGCTAGGCAATCTCATGAGGTCTTACATAGAGGAGAACCAGTTTTTGAGGTTGACTTAACTGGGATAGAGTTGGACGCATTACTCTTATCTATCTTCCAATCATTACCTCACTCAGTAGTAGAGTATTGCTGTACTCGGTGAAAAAGGTGCTTGGTCACAGGAACAAAGATCAACAAAGTGTGCAGGAACAAAAGACTGGTGCAAGTAAAAAGAAGATCCGTGTGGCTAGCTAGCGGAGTGTGAGTGGCTTCAGGCGACTCCGGAAAATCTCCAGTGACTGAGCTGAACCCAGTAAAGCTGGTAGGGGTGTTCCAGATGCAGATGACACTCGGAAAAAAAATTGTGCTGGTAAGAGACTTCTACAGTGGTACTGTTGTAGCTGTTGGTGGTGGCCCCTAGTTTGGTCTGATATATACACACATGCAAGGTTTGTAAGGTGAATAGATGTCCAGAATTGAAGCTGTAAGTTTTCTTGACAATTGCTTGGAATATGACGCTATGGGTTTACAATAATGAAATTCATTCGCGAACAATTCCTTTTGTTTGTGTTTATTTATGTTATATTCTTTGTTTTGATTTTTAATTTATAATGTATATATTTTTATTCATAGTGTTTATTTTGTTTTTAATTATGTACTTGTATATGTGTTCATTTCCTATTTATTATTTAGTTTTTTATTTTACCTATTTAGTCATCTTTAATTTGTTTCTTTCAAATTTTTATTGTAACGATTTACTTTATTAATATTTGTATTTATTCAAAATTTTTGGTTTTTAATCTTGTAATTGTATTTGTGTGTATTACTTTGTTTTATTTTACTTATGTAGTCATCTTTATTTTGTTTAGTGTTAATTATTTAAGTTTATTTTCATTTTAACGATTTATATTATTAATATTTTTTGTGTATACTGCTTTGATTTTATTAATTTTTAAAATATTTTTATTATCCTCCCGTTTATTTGTATTTCTTACCATTTTGGCTTTTATTTTTTTATTATTTTGTCGTTTTCTTTATTTTTATTTTGTACTGATTTTTTTTTAAATTTATTTGATTCCATTTATGCATTTTATATTTCTATTACTTTTCGGGAAGGCGCTATATAAATATCTGTAATTATGTTATTATTTCTTTTTTATTTTAACGATTTATTTTAATGATATTCTAAGACTAGTGTACACGGATTTTATTTGGTTTTAATTTTTAAATTATTTGTTATTATTTTCAAATCCGTTTATTATTATTTTTCGTTTTCTTTATTTTTATTTTTAATTTGTACTGATCTTTTTCTTTATTTCATTCTATTTGTTATTTGTTAACTTCTTTTGTTATGCTTTAGGCCTATATGTATGACCTCTGTGGTGGTCATATGCGAAAAAAAAAAATATCTGTTACACCCAAACAACAACAATTTCTAAAAATACTATTAAACAAAGCAATACCCCCCCCCCAAAAAAAAAGCCCAATGTGGAATTCGAACCCAGACCAATAGGTCGTATTTTAATGAATAAATGGACATAGCTATTGAGGTAAGCTGACCGTTTCAGGCATCAATTAGCTATGTAACGTTTCGCTAGTGTTACCGCAAAGCATTCTGGGTATTTTTCAATGTAAACACGTAATAACTACTGCCGATCTTCAGAGAAAGAGGTATTGCGAGATAGTGAGTATCTATCATCTACAAAAATATTTCAGCTAAAAACACGAACATAATTATTGTGGGGAAATGCCACACAAAATTATAGACTGAGGTTCGTCTTTCGGGCGCTGCAACAATGATATTTGGTTAATTTCGTCAAAAAAGCTCTTCCATGTAACCCCCCCCCCCCCGCGCTATTTAGCTTGACACGTCATAGCACGGGCGCAATATGGCGTGTCCAGTTACAGTAACCTCGAACTACCCGCTATTACCACCGTGTACTTACCCAACTACCCTACGTTTCAAATCGCCCGAGGGGAATCGGGGAAATCAACCGTCACTAATTTCTTTTTTGGCAGCGATATTTATTTTCACTACACATGTACGCGATTTTAAACAAAATCCGCTCTCTCGAAAGCGCAATTTTCCGATAATTATGTTATTATTTCTTTTTTATTTTAACGATTTATTTTAATGATATTCTAAGACTAGTGTACACATATTTGATTTGGTTTTAATTTGTAAATTATTTGTTATTATTTTCTCATCCGTTTATTATTATTTTTCGTTTTCTTTATTTTTTTATTTTTAATTTGTACTGATCTTTTTCTTTATTTCATTCCATTTGTTATTTTTTATTCATTTTTATTTGTGTTAATTTCTTTTGTTATGCTTTAGGCCTATATGTATAACCTTCGTGATGGTCATATGCGAAAAAAATCTCTGTTACACCCAAACAATAAAAATTTCTAAAAATACTATTAAACAAAGAAATCCCCCCCCAAAAAAAAATCAGCCCAATGTGGAATTCGAACCCAGACCAATAGGTCGTATTTTAATGAATAAATGGACATAGCTATTGAGGTAAGCTGACCGTTTCAGGCATCAATTAGCTATGTAACGTTTCGCTAGTGTTACCGCAAAGCATTCTGGGTATTTTTCAATGTAAACACGTAATAACTACTGCCGATCTTCAGAGAAAGAGGTATTGCGAGATAGTGAGTATCTATCATCTACAAAAATATTTCAGCTAAAAACACGAACATAATTATTGTGGGGAAATGCCACACAAAATTATAGACTGAGGTTCGTCTTTCGGGCGCTGCAACAATGATATTTGGTTAATTTCGTCAAAAAGCTCTTCCATGTAACCCCCCCCCCCCCGCGCTATTTAGCTTGACACGTCATAGCACGGGCGCAATATGGCGTGTCCAGTTACAGTAACCTCGAACTACCCGCTATTACCACCGTGTACTTACCCAACTACCCTACGTTTCAAATCGCCCGAGGGGAATCGGGGGAAATCAACCGTCACTAATTTCTTTTTTGGCAGCGATATTTATTTTCACTACACATGTACGCGATTTTAAACAAAATCCGCTCTCTCGAAAGCGCAATTTTCCGATAATTATGTTATTATTTCTTTTTTTATTTTAACGATTTATTTTAATGATATTCTAAGACTAGTGTACACATATTTGATTTGGTTTTAATTTGTAAATTATTTGTTATTATTTTCTCATCCGTTTATTATTATTTTTCGTTTTCTTTATTTTTTTATTTTTAATTTGTACTGATCTTTTTCTTTATTTCATTCCATTTGTTATTTTTTATTCATTTTTATTTGTGTTAATTTCTTTTGTTATGCTTTAGGCCTATATGTATAACCTTCGTGATGGTCATATGCGAAAAAAATCTCTGTTACACCCAAACAATAAAAATTTCTAAAAATACTATTAAACAAAGAAATCCCCCCCCAAAAAAAAATCAGCCCAATGTGGAATTCGAACCCAGACCAACAGGTCCTACTTTAATGAATAAATGGACAGAGCTATTAAGGTAAGCTGACCATTTCAGGCGTCAAATAGCTATGTAACGTTTCGCTAGTGTTACCGCAAAGCATTCTGGGTATTTTTCAATGTAAACACGTAATAACTACTGCCGATCTTCAGAGAAAGAGGTATTGCGAGATAGTCAGTATCTATCATCTACAAAAATATTTCAGCTAAAAACACGAACATAAATTGGGGGGAAATGCCATGCAAAATTATAGACTGAGTTTCGTCTTTCGGGCGCTGCAACAATGATATCATTGGTTAATTTCGTCAAAAAGCTCTTCCATGTAACCCCCGCTATTTAGCTTGACACGTCATAGCACGGGCGCAATATGGATGCCATGTAAGTAACCTCGAACTGACCCTATTACCACCGTTTTGGTACTTACCCAACTACCCTACTTAACAATCGCCCCGAGGGGAATCGGGGGAATCACCACCGTCACTAATTTCCTTTTTTGGCAGCAATATTTATTTTTCCTACACATATACGCGAATGTTCAGATCCATCTTTAAGTAGTGATGCTTTGCTCTCGTACATACTTCAAAATCCAGTAAACAAACCCAAACTTTCCATTTAAATAAAAACAAACAAATTTTACAAAAAACACAGTTTTTTACCTAAAAAAACTTTAAGCTAAAGAATTACACCGACAATTTCTAGGGGGTCAAACACCAGCATGACAGTAATTTGCACGTACCATTTCACCGGCCGAAATTGCTCGACATTTATGGAGATCCGAGAACAAAAAACGGCCCCAAAATGGCCGAGTAAAAGTAATATACTGTCGCTACGCGACCGATAAAAACGTCCTCTGTTTCTATGTCATAGGAGACGAATGCGCATTCAACTGTATGACGTACTCAAAAAGAGTCAATCGATCGCCTCAGACGGTGATATTGAACATGTTGAACATACTTTTGCATGCGGAGGGGGCTAGAAATGACTATGCTTTTGTATGATTTCCTCAGGCGTCATCGTCTCTTACAGGCAAAATAATGTGTCAATGAAGATAGAAAAGAGGAATGATGAGCTTCTATTTTTTTAATTTTGTAATAAGAATTGATTTAATCAAATACTTAATAATGAATGTAACATATATTATATCAATATACAGTTGATTTGAATGGAAACCTGTAAAAGCTGTATTTTACGGGATTTTGTTGGCAGAATTGCTGCCAGAATTTTCTTGTAAAATTTATAGTATTTTTCTTGTAAACTTTATTGCTCAATCGTATAATTGAAAATTCATAATGTACGATAATGTTGATACTCGAAAAAAAATCGAATAAAAGCTCCAGTTGTAGTCGTTTTATACGCCTGGTAACTTGGACATGAAAATTTACAGTATTTGCTGTATTTCTAAATTGCAGCATCGGCCCACATGTGTAAGTACACTAAGGACATCCAAAATGTATGTCTAACGTTTGAAACCCTGGGTTTTTGTGAATTATTGGACATAATAACTTCCATAAACGTTAGGTTAAAAAAGTTGTGATTTATCTGTTTATTGCTTGAAGGTGTTTATTTTGATACTTTTGCCGAGTAAAAGGAATAAAAGACCACTATTTTATCAAGTAGAAAGCTTTATCTTACTATCAAGTCATTTAATTTGCATTAATTTTACGAGGCGTTCTGACGAAATCATTTTAATTCTAATGATCGACACATACAACATGTGTTTTAGAATGAATACTGTTATTTTCAATAAAATAAAAACTAAAAACAACTCTTTAATTATATTGTATCTTTAACATTTATAGTTATTATGTTTTCAGTAGCTCCAACTGTCACTGAAAATAAATACAACATTCACGTATATTCAAATAACGAAAACAATACGAAGAGTATATTGGCAATTAGTGTCAAATGTTTCTAAAAATCGTAAAAACAAACGACTTCGGAGTGTCTATTGTCACAATTTGAAATGAAATTGATATTCCCATGGATATTATTTGATTTTTGTCCATCAAACAGATCATTGCGTATATATGTTTCACCTTTGTTGTCACAGCACTCGTACAGTAGTTGCTTTTATATTTTCTGTTGTTGAAAACTTTCTATGAGTAAAATACAAACCATTTTGAAGTTAAGCTGGCAGTTTACCGGCATTTCTACTGCGGTGCTCAATGGTTAACCTGTATTTCAAAGACTTCTGACGCCTGATTTCAATCCAAATTGCCATATCAAAGTGGTATTTATTGAAAATGCATAATACGAATTTTCTCATGTTAAACATCTTTCGTCATTGGAATTGAAAGGAAAATAATTTCCTGTATCTACTCAAAGTGTAATCGGGTTGCATTCAATTATTGAGTAATTTCAATCAGTAATCTTTTAAGTTACCATTAATCATGTATTTTAATTGAGATGGCTGAAAATGTGAATAATAATGTACTCTAAAATCACATTACTTTATTGCGCTTATTTAGTAAGTGCACAGAAATATTATCAGGTTAGTTCGATTATTAATCAACTAAGTTGCTGAAACTCAAAATAATATCGTAGGTAAGTGGGGAAATATAATAGCAAAGAAAAGATTTTAATATACAATACAATACAAACGGCATTTAATATAGCGCCTTCTCAAAACAAGGTCAAAGCGCTTTACAAAATAGAGAGTAATTACTATTTAGCCTAAAACATAGTAATACAACAGGTATTGTAAAAGATGAACCATGAAATAAGTATTTAACATCAAACTATAAAATAAAAAAGAAAACAGCTGCACAATTAAATATCATGTGAGGCAATAACAAAAAACTAATTTAAGCACACGATCAACTCTTAGGAAATAGATGAAATTTTAGAGCTTTCTTAAAAGTAACAATGGACTTGGAGTGGCGAACAGAGATAGACAAAGAGTTCCATAGGCTAGGGGCCGCATGGCGGAAGCCTGTCAACCACTGACCTTTGTGCGGGAAAACAGTGAGAGCGTCTTGTCTGCAGAATCGCAATCCTGGCTGCCAGGGAATATACTAAGAGAGGTATTCGGACAAGTAGATGGCAGTTGTCCGGAAATGTAAGTAAGGATAAGTGTTAAAGACAACGCGCTCACTAATGGGTAGCCAATGGAGCTCTTAAGGAGTGAGTGTGATGGTGTCCTTCTATCAGATCTAAAATCAGCATGGCTGCTCTATCTGCCAAAATCTGAAGTTACTCCGATCTTGGCAGAATTGCCATAACAAGTGAATTGCCACAGTCAATGCGAGATAAAATCAGTGAGAGGAAGAGATGATTACAACTCTCAAATGTGATAAAGCGGCGGAGCCGGAAATATTGCGAAGGTGGAAGTTAACAGCCTTAATGAGGGACCTTTACATGTCAGTCATAGACATTGTCAGATCAAACACGACACCGTAAGTTTTACTTTGCCGAGGAATGGGGAACATCCACTGTCCGACCCTAATGGTATTAATATTTGAAGGTGTAATAGGATTGAACATGCGATGAAAAATTCTGTTTTTCATCAGTCAATTTGAGTTTGTTACAGCGCATCCACTCACTGATTCATTAATACAAAGAGAGAGTCTTGTGACAGCATGTTTGGCATCACCATCAATCTTAGGATCAAAATGTCAAATAGAGCTGCACATCATCAGCATACATGTGGGTAAAGCAATATTGTGCTTCCGGATGATTGATGCGATACAGTATGTGTACATTATGAAAAAGGAGGCCCGACCACAGAACCTGAGGAGACCGAAAGGGAGACGATGCTGGTTTTGAAATTGCTCCCCAATGCGCACGCGAAAAGAGCGGGTAGCGTAAGGCCGAATCCACTGTAAGGCACTACCTTGAATTTTGAAAGTATAACGTAACCTATCCAAACGAATGGCATGATCAACAGTTATCAAAAAGCTGCAGAAAGATCTAACAGCACAATAACACTGCTTAATGGTGGGAATTGGCATGAGGATTCGGTCTGGACACGGAGAAGTGCGTTTCAGTGCGTGTGTCGTTTTGTAAGCTGACTGAAACTTCTCATTTAAGTCATTTGAGACAAGAGGATTCTTATCGGGGCACTCACATTTTCTCCATGAGCTTAGACACGCAGCTAATATTTGACACAGGGTGATAGTTTTTGAGCACCTCTTTGGTATAGGGAAGGCTTTTGAGAATGGGGGTCAAGGCAGCTTCGCGAGCTTAGCTGGGAAATCACCAGTGCGGATAGACTTGTTATGATCAGTGTTAATGGCTCAGCAAGAGTTGCAACATTCTCATTAAGTAACACAATGGAATGGTGTCTAAGGAAAGAGATTTTGATGGAGTTTGACTTCGATTTTGACTTCGGAGTGTCTATGGTACAAGTTGAAATGAAATTGAATATTCCTATGGATATTATGGATTTTTGTCCATCAAACAGATCATTGCGTATAAGTTTCACCTTGTGTCACAGCATCGACCTACCAGTAGTTGCGTTTATATTTTTGTTGTTGAAAAACTTCTATGAGAAAATACAAAAGACATTTTGAAGTTAAAGATGGCAGTACCGGCCACTTTCTACTACGGTGCTCAATGGTTAACCTGTGTTTCAAAGACTTCTGACGCCTGATTTCAATCCAAATTGCCATATCAAAGTGTATTTATTGAAAATGCATAATACGAATTTTCTCATGTTACAACATCTTTCGTCATTGGATATTGGAAAGGAATAATAATTTCCTGTATCTACTCAAAGTGTAATCGGGTTGCATTCAATTTTATTGAGTTAATTTCAATCAGTAATCTTTGAGGTTACCATTAATCATGTATTTTAATTGAGGCTCCTGAAAAAATGTGAATAATAAGTACTCTAAAATCACAGTACATTATGCGCTTATTTAGTAAGTACACAGAAAAATAAGTCGGTAGTTCGATTATAATCAACTAAGTGCTGAAACTCAAATATATCGTAGGTATGTGGGGAAATATAATAGCAAGAAAAAAGGGGATTTTTTTTAATATTACAATACAACAAACGCATTTAATATGCGCCTCTCAAAACAAGGTCAAAGCGCTTTACAAAAACCTAGCAGGTATTTAAATTTAGCCTAAAAAAATAGTAATACAACCAGGTATTGTAAAAGAGAACCATGACATAAGTACTTAACATCAAAATATAAAAATAAAAAAGAAACCACAAGCTGCACAATTAAATATCATGTGACGGCAATAACAAAAAACTAATTTAAGCACACCATCAACTCTTAGGAAATAGATTGACTTTTTAGAGTTTCTTAAAAGTAAAAATGGAATTGGAGTGGCGAACAGAGATAGACAAAGATGTTGACATAGGCTAGGGGCAGTAGCTGAAAAGCCACCTGTCACCATGACTTTTGTGCGGGACAAAAAGCAGTGAGGAGCGTCTTGTTCATAGGCAGATCGCAAATCCGGGCCTGCCAGATATACAAAGAGAGGTATTCGGACAGTAAGCTGGCAGTTGTCGGAAATGATAGTAAGAAGCATAAGATAAAGACACATTGCGGCTCACTACCTGGGTAGCCAATGGAGATCTTTAAGGGAGTCGTGTGGCTGGTGTCCTTCTAACAGATCTGAACACCAGCCTTGCTGCTCTATTCTGCAAAATTGAAGTTTACTCCGATCTCTGGACGACATTCCCCGAAAAAGTTGAATTGCCATTAGTCAATGCGAGGATAAAGATCAGTGAAACGGACGCGACGAGATGATGAAAACTCTCAAGTGATAAAGCGGCGGATCCCGGTAAATAGCGAAGGGTGGAAGTACAGACTTAATGATGACCTTACCATGTTCAGTCCATAGACATTGTTGCATCAAACACGACACCCAAGGTTATATTTGCCGGAGGACTGGGGAAACATCCACTGTCCCGACACTGATGGTAATATCTTTGAGGTGTAAAGGAGGAGCAGCGATGAAAAATTCTGTCTTTTCATCATTCAATTGAGTTGGTACAGCGCAATCCACTCACTGATGTCATTAATACCAAAGAGAGAGTCTTTGACAGCATGTTTGGCATCACCATCAATCTTAGGATCAAAATGTCAAATAGAGCTGCACATCATCGGCATACATGTGGTAAGCAATTTGTGCTTCCGGATGATTGATGAGATACAGGATGTGTACATTATGAAAAAGAGAGCGGCCCGACCACAGAACCCTGAGGAGACCGAAAGGGAGATGATGCTTGTTTGCAATTGCATCCCCACAGGCCCACACGAAAAGAGCGGTTCTGCATGTAAGACTGAATCCACTGTAAGGCAGCTACTTGAATTTTGAAAGTATCAAGTAACCTACCTCCAAAAGATGGCATGATCAACAGTATCAAAAAGCCCTGCAGAAATGATCTAGCAGCACAAATAGCAACGCCTTACTGTTTGTGAATTGCATGAGGATATCGGTCTTGCAAACGGAGATAGTGCCCGTTTTCAGTGCTGTGTCGTTCTTTGTAAGCTGATTAAATCTTCTCATTAAGTTCATTTGAGACAAGATGATCCTTTATCTGGGCGCCCCTCACTATTTTCTCCATGAACTTAGACACGCCGCTAATATTTGACACAGGGCGATAGTTTTGAGAACCTCTTTGTCTAGGGAAGACATGGGTGTCACGGCACATTCCGGAGCTTAGCTGGGAACACACCAGACTGCGGAAGACTTGTTAATGATCAGTGTTAATGGCTCAGCCAGAGTTGAAACATCTCCTTAAGTAACCCCAATGGAATGGGGGGGGGGGGGGGGGGGGGGGGGGGGGGGATGGTGTCTGAAGAAGAGATTTTGATGGAGTTGACATAATCACCTTGTTACCTCTTCAACAGTGACTGGATTAAACTCATGTATTGGAACGGTCTCATCAAGTATTGTCCCGCTTGAATCATTCATGCGAGTTAGACCTGTATAAGTATCAAGGTCCCGTCTGATTTGTATACCTTGTCTCTGAAAAACCTGGCAAATGGGCTGCTTAGTTCAGTAGCTGAATTGCAGTTAGGAAGTTGTTTAGTTTTGGGGTTCAGAATCTTATTCAGAGTAGCAAAACTGGTTTTGTTGTTAGCATTTTTCTAATTGTTCTCGTGTAATAAACCTCCTTATCATGATGAAGGAGTTTACCAGTCACTGCTATTGTACATGGTATGCATCCAGATCGACACTATTCTAGTTTTTATATCCATTTTCTCTCTAAACGTCCTACGTCACTCTGGCATCATGCAATATCTTTATTAAACCCAGATGATCGGGGTCTAATAAGCGGGAACGCTGTTGAGGAAGTGCATGGGAATCGAGTACACGAATTAAAGACTCCTCAAATTAACCAAGCACCTCATCAACTGAGCCCTCAAGAAGGTCGAGGTACTAGTTTTACATATTCTTTATTGAATCTTAATTTTGCTGTAAATTAATCATGGTTGTAACTTTTATACCTGGTAAGTCCTGTAAGCTAACTGGGAACAAATGTGGAACCCTCTGCTAATGAACCTAAAATACTTTACCACAATATTACGCTACCTTACAGGGATATAAGAACATTGAACTTATATACATTACATTCCTCCTTTCAAATTACTATATTGCCAAATTAAAATGAACAAAATCATATCAAAACGTGAAAAGGTTTTCAACAAGAGGTTTTGAACTATCTATAAAAAAATGAAGTGAAAATAAGGTATACATTAGTTGCTTGTTTGTGTTCCTTTCTGGTGTTACAAATTGTCTTGTTATTATAACTTTGAATAACTAATTTAGCTGATTTGAATTGTTGTAATACAACTTTCAACAAGTAATCAATTTGCAGCAACAAGTGTAAACCTGAGTAATGGTTACTATTTTTTTCACAATTTCATTTCTCAACTGAAATAAGGATATTTGTCAAATTGGTTCTCAGAACGTATGGTTGTATCATTACAAATAAAAGAACCTTTAACTTATATGTCTAAAAACAATCAAAAATTAAAAAAGAGAAAAAAACTAAAAAATCCCAAAATTTAAAAAAACTACAAACGCCCGAAAAAATTCGTCGCTTTAGAGCAGGAGCAGAATCTCATAGGGTCCTTATTTAAGGACTTCGTTACCCACCCCCCCCCCCCCCGCCACTACAGATAGGTTTAAATTAACCACTTTGTTGTTATCCTCTACATCATGCCCAGGTATTACCCGGATCACTCACATATGTAATGGATATAGGTGTTAAGCCGGCGCTCGCTCTTCCAAACCTAGCGCAGGGGGCCAATTGTGTGACAGAGGACTGAAAGAAATAGGGGTTTTTTGGGTGAGAGTATAGCCAAATTGTTCCCAAAATAGGGGCTTTCCCAGTGACAAATTTGGCCAACATTTTTGAAAATGGGGTCTTTGGGTGAGGTTTTTCACAAAATTTTCCTTAAAAAAATAGAGGTCTTTGGGTGAACACTTTTCCGAATGTTGCCCGCCCCAAACTAGGGGTCTAAATTGGGTGACAGTGGTAAAATTTTCACAAATATGGGGTCTTTGGTGTGGTTGAAATTTTAAAAAAAAAAAAATGGGTGACAACGATGGGTTGACAAAGCGGGTGCTGAAAAGGGGGTCTTAACAGCTTTGTACACATGCCGTGCTTCCAAGATGGGAGTGCCCGGGGGTAGTTTAGTACTCAAATTGTAGTATCACTTGTCAATATGGCCATTTAAGTTTTAACACAGGGTCAAACTTTTAAAATGTCCCAATCATGTTGAAAATTTGGCATATGTCCCAAGGATTAAAAAATATAGTTTTTTACCACCTAGCGACCATTGGTTTTGGGAGTTCCAACTGTAAAAAAAAGGTCAATCTCACTTTGTACTTTTGATTTTAAAACCCCTGTACAAAGAGAAATTGACCTTTTTTTTTTACTATTTTAGCCATTTTTTACCCCATAACTCCCAAACCAATGGTCATGCATGGTACAAACTATAACAGACTGTCCCATCAAACTAAACATCAACTAAAAAGATTTAAAAATATATATAAACTGTGCATTTTTGCCAGATTTTTGACTTTATTGTTAGACAAGATCCTAACCTAAATCCACGCTTTTATTCATCCAATTGGATGGACCCTAAGCGGTAGATATTGTCAGTTCAACACAAAGGATTAAAATACCACTTGGGCCAGTTTCACCGAAGGTTCAAGAAACCTAAGGCATAAGGCGTGTAGCATCATTGTGGGTTTAAACGCGTGTAAAAAAATATTTGTAGAGATCAGAGTAAAATGTATTATCAATGGCATTGACCTATCAATATATTAATGTCAGTGAAAGCACCAGAACCTATTATGTGTGGGGTGAAATGAGGGACTCACTCTCAGGGGGACACTAATCATGAAATTCATGGAAATGTGTAAATTGACTGATGAAACTAATGTAACATTCTAAAGCTGTTGAGGGACAATGTGTGCACAACGCTCTAATGTTGATGCAACAATTACCCTTTCCCCTATTCGCGACTCCTCCAGATACCAGGGAGGAATATATGAAGAAAGCAGTGTTCAACAAAGAGCCAAAAGAAGGATTGTTGGTCATTCAAAGGTCGCAGCATTTTACTTCACAAGAGGTGTTTTTCATGGTTTCGTCTACTACTTCTTCTGAACCTGGATAAAGCTGAGACCAACAAGCCTGTTGGAATTGAATTTCCCAATGCTACAGGTAAACTTATATTAGCAAACACATTAAAGCCGACATTATAAGTTATAAATTATGTTTAATTTTTTAATTTAATTAATTTATACCATACTTTTTATTTTTAATGCAAAAAGAATGTCTTGAAGGTGATTTTCAAATGTCAACTTTGTTGATATTGTATAAGCCGAAACTGGCGCCAACAGGTTTTCAACTGTCTCAGATCATTCGCGCCATAACTCCCTGACCAGACCCCCAAATTACACACCAACTAAAACTCGTGAAATCTGGAACACTCCTAAAAAGAAACAAGTAAGCACTCCATTTGAGATGACTGAAATTTTGGCAAACAATTAATCTTTGATTGTAATAGTTTTTTTTTGGGACGGTCTGTACATCGTTGAATCTTTAATGACTGTACGGACAATACTGTATAAAACATTTTGAGCATGATTGGATTCATTTTCAAGTTTTTACCCCTGTTCTTAACTTGGCCGCCTATTGAAAACGTGACGAGTGGTAAATGATGTTTTGACCTGGGTCCGTGTCAAAAACAGGGTTGTGGATCTGGTTACAGTGGGGGAATCTACGTCTAGTAAGAACACAGCTAAAACGTTCATATTTTTGTTTAAATTATTACACTACTAACACTCTTGTATTGACACAATAACGTGCACTGTAAAATTAACGTGAACTTCACAATAAAATGATCAGAAAAAAAGACAATACTTGGCATACTTTAAAATAGAGCAAAATGCAATTTTCCAGGCCGTATTACGACTAAATTATAGAGAGCTCTATTGAACTTTGAATATATCAACATTATTATGCACTATTATGGATTGTCATGATAGGTTCTTTACGAAAAATGCTGTAATCTTAACAAGAATATCTGGAAGCAATTCTGCCAACAAAAACCCATAAACTACAGCTTTAAGTTTCCCCCCAAATCCGCTTATATTTTAACCGTTTAATGTTAATTTACAAAATTTATAACTGATTTTACAGTATATGCACCGTAAATTTTTGGTTGACTTGTGGATAGGCCTACTCAGGGTGTTCGCCAGTGGTTTTTTTACTTCTACACATTTAAAATCTCTGTAATAACTCGCGCGAATATATACTTTTCAGTGTTTTGATTTAACCATTTTTCACAGTTACTGTAATTTTTCCCAGTAATTATTTGCACAAAATTTGTCTGTCGAGTCAACACTGCAGCATTTTTTTTTTTGTTTCAATGAAATTTTGTGGCAAAATCGTCTCAGATACATCTACAACATAGTATAATATAAACTTCGCCACACTTCCATAGGACACCCAGTGTTTATCGTCGTGAATAGCTGAAATCTCGCATTATCCGCTCACACTGCAAAGATGAGGCAAAAACCACAACAAGAGGCAATGATTGGTTATTGGCATCTTTCACGCCGTTTTCATGCATGCAATTTTAATCAGAAGGCACGGCCTACAAACTTGTGCGCATTATCATCAAAGATGTCACGTCATTCAATACCATTTAAAGTAGGGTTATTTCAGCAATTTTATTCAGAGCATTCAATTTACAAGATGACTGATAGGAAAGCTAATATCTATACATGATGAGCGAAAATCTACACATCAATAGTAATGTAAGCATAATGTTAATTTTACTAGATGAGCGGAAAGCCAACATTTCTAAAGCGATTTGATCATTGTCAAATCACATTATGAGCAGTAAGCTAACAGCAAGTAAATTAACACAATAGTAATGTTCCACAATATACAGTAATCATATTTTCTAAGCTCTTTACATTAGGAAGCAGCAAACTAACATTTATACCATGCCAGAACAGCCTTGGTATTACCATGCCAAATCAATCTTTATTATTAGAGCATTGGCCATCAAAAATATAGCAATAGCACTTTAATCTAATTCCCTCCCCCCTCCCCCCACCGGAAAAGAAGAGGGGATTAAGCCTTGGAAATTGTTAATGTTTAAAATCATTAATGTCAGGCCATAATGGAAGTGAATTGCATAATTGGCATTTATACTGTATGTCTCAAGGCAGAATTTATGGCTGGAATATAGTAGAGCATACAAGAAAAAGAATTACACTCCTGACTGGAAAGTGCTACAAAAAATGACATATTGTACTTAGTTGGCCAATTGAATTACAAAGATGAGCAATGTGCCAAAATAGATATGCAACCATATTAAAATATGTTGCGCAGAATACGAAACAAGGATAATTCAAGCGGAACAGCTAAGAATTCTAAGACCAAAGAGCGGCTACAATATCAAGCTTGAGAGTGATGAAGCTAGAGTTGATCAATTATGGCACAAAAATACATTAAACATATGGAGAGGTGGGAGGGATTAAACATTCTGCCGCATTAAAACGGGTTGTTACAGCCAATTGATGAATCTGGCGCGATGGTGAGGGGGGGGGGGGAAAAAACAAACAGGCCAGAACAAAAGCGCAGACGGTCATCACAAGACCCGAATGATTTGTTGATTAACCCAGCAAGGAACAAATGGGCCACCCTTGTTTCGAGATAACTTGATTTTATGCTAACGCGCAGCTTGTACCATTAAATCGTATTTATCTCTCACACTGCAAATATAAAGAAAACAAAAACAAAGGGCAAGGAGTGGGTAGTGGCCTTTCACGCCGTTTCATGCGAGTTTAAATGCAAATAGGCATCGGCCTAGAACGGTGCCATTATCAAAAATGGTTTTTTTTTTTTTTCAGGCGTCATGCAAGACTATTTAAGATTATATCACAATTTTATTTAAGAGCAATTCACCTTACAAGATGAGCGAAAGCTAATCTATACAGATGAGCGAAAAGTCAAACACATTCAATGAGTAATTTAAGCATATTTTAACTTATACTACATGAGCATAAAGTCAACATCTAAATCAATTTGATCATTGTCAATCCCATTATGGAGCATAAGCTAACACATCAAAAGTCAATTACCACAATATTAATTTCCACAATGTACAGGAAGCAATATCTTCTAATCTCTTCACATTATGAGCAGCAAACTAACTTTAATACCATTCCCGAACAGCCATGGTATTATCATACCAACTCAGTTTTTATTATGATAGCCTTAAACAATCAAAAAAACACAACCAGCACCAAAAAAGTAACTCCCCACCTCTGAAATTTGTCTGTCACGTTCAAACCAAACGATACATCCCATTAGTGTGTCATGTTTTAGGGATGGTAATTAAAAGCGGATGTTTTATTCTTGGCATTTTGACACCTCATTTGTGATGTTTGATGAAGTATATTTAATTTATGCCCACTTGACCGAACACACCCCATGATTTTAAAAAAGTTGCAGTAAGCCCTATAGAGAAGGATAATTTTGTTATGTAGAGAAGAAGAGGATTGCACTGTTGCAATCTGTAACAGTACGAGTGTCAATAGGATTTACTGCATCTTTTAACTCCTGAGGTGTTCAGTCAAGTGAAGTCGGCCGCAGCATATGGTACAGAAATTTGGACGCAGAATTTGCATGACATACCAGTTAGCATTCAATTTCCGACATCTGAATCAGTGCCATAATAAATTAATGGTGCAGATTTCTCTAAAAGTGGTTTTGATTCACACATTAATGAAGACGCACTTTAAAAAAAGCTAATAATTGGCATAAAAAAAATATTCAGACAAATGAAAAGGACCCGTACTGAAATACTTCCACAAGTTTGAAAACAATTTGGAATGTTTACATCTGTAAAACAGTAAAACAGAAAAGTTTCCAGAGGGAGAAGGTTTGCAGTTCGTGGCAATTTCGGAACAGGATGCTAACATTACTGCCAGCATTGACTAAACTTGAAAAAACATGCTTCTCAGCTCACAGGACCTTGCTATTGTACTATGGGTTAATCCCAGCTAATCCATCTTTCACTTGCCCGATCAATATCTTACTACAATCCTAAAGTACCAATGCCTGAATCTGGGCTGAATGCTTTTGAATTGTGTCACAAAACAAGCTAGGATACACTTGTAAAGTCTCTCAGGATATCAACACCTGCTTTTCTGGTCCAGAAATTGCCCGACACTGCCCACCTCCCCCTCTGGAAACTCTTCTGTTTTACTGTTTTTACAGAATGTAAACATCCAAATTGTTTTCAAACTTGTGGAAGTGATTTCAGTACGGGTCCTGTTCATTATGCCTGAATATTATTTTATGCCATTATGTCGCTTTAAGTTAAGTGTTTGCATCAGCCGAAGAAAAATGATGATCATCACTTGTGAAAATGCCTCAGTTTTTCTTATCGCCGGTCAGTCAGCCAGGAATAAAGGATGTCTTATTTTCACACCAACAGTAATCTGTTGCAGTAAGCCCTATAAGAAGGAGACTTACCCATGCCAGAAAAGGAAGAGGATTGCACTGATTTCAATTGTAACAGTATCGATTGTCAATAGGATGTTCTTACTGCAACTTTTAAATCCTGGGGTGGGTTCGATCTAGTGGGCATACTCAACATACTCCATCGATCGCCACAAATAGGTGTCAAAATACGCGTAAAGAACACCGCTTCCAATTATACCCCATATGAAAACAAGATGTATCGTTGAACTTGACAGACAAATTTCGGGGTGGGGAGTTACCTTTTTGGGTGTGTTATATAGCAATAGCACTTAATATCTAATCCCCAAGGAAAAGAAGAGGCTTAACATACTGAAAATGTTTAATGTTTGAAAATTCACTGAATGTAAGGCCAGAATGGAAGTAAATTGATCGGGCATTTAAATTATAGCTAATAAATTGGACTGAATGGAAATTTTCAAAATGTTGGCGAAACAGGAAATTGCCCATAGACAAATAAAGGAAATAATCACTTCTGAACATGAGAGTAAACTGAGCAGAAAAATTAAGTGACAGGGTTCGGCCCTGATCATTTATTGCATATCCGCCATTTTGGATTTTTGACAATTTTTATGGATTTTGTAATTTCGAAACAAAGACGATTGTTTACTACAATTTTTGGAGTCTTAATTAATCATTATACCAGTGATTTTAACATACACTCATCTACACTTCGACCCCTACTCCCCATCCCAAAACTGCGTTCCTCCCCCACATGCCCCTTCTCCCCAGCCTCCTCACTCCCCTACCCCCTCCCTCCCTTGTATCCGTCACCACCCCTCTTCCCACCCCCCCTCCCTTCCACCTCCTTAACCCGTCCCCCCGCCCACCCTATCCCTCAACACCCATCTTTTTCCCCCTACCTTTTTTTTTTTTACAAACCACTCCACCCCCATTTCATATAAAACTGTCAGTGGCATGTCTTCCACTTACTTCTTTGAGGACTACGTATGTGAGCACATGAGAACAATAGCTTCCGGGCCGCCATCTTGGATTTTCAGCCACATTTTCATTAATTGCTAACTGTTATTTGAAAACATGGACGGAAATTTTCTTCACATTTTCAAGCCCACAAGTAATTCTAGGACAATTATCTTTATAATACAAAGTTAATGTGTGTCTTGGACTAGTTATCAATTTGAAAAAATGATTCGAGCGTCTTTGTACACAAAACTCTGTGGGTTGATGTTGACGACGTGGGCATTCCTAATGCGCACAAACACGAGGGTATGAATGTTAAAATTTCATGACACTTTATTCTTGAACCAAGTTTACATTCACCATAATAAAAGAGCCTAGGCAAAATAACTGACAGAAACAAAGGTCGGGCTCGGACTTTCATTAATAACCAAAAGCATAAAAAAAATCATAATTACATGACAAAAAGGGTGGGAGCCGCTTAGCCCTTACAGGGGTCTTTACAACAAAAATTTCAAAGCAATAGTGCAAAAAATGGATTCGATGACAAATAAGGAAGCGATTTGTTGACATTGTGAAGAAATCGTGTTAGGGCTGTAACGAGAAAAAATTAAACTATTGACATATACCGCACCAGCCCGTGCTGATACAACCAATTGGCAAATAGCGACTACGAATTGAAATTGATTGTGCAAGGACTCTAGATAGAGCAGTGGGAATAGTGGAAAAATGCAGGGGACTCGTGGAGATTAGACTGACGAAATCGACAGTTCGCAGCCCTATGTGGTCAAAGTGAAATGTAATCTGGGACAACGAGTACATAATCAAAAAATGCCTCGCTGATAGCCGTATTGCGCTATTGGTAAAGCATGTCTGGGAGCAGCACCTAATTGAGCGAATTGATGGCACGATTTGAAGGCGGCGAATAAAAACTAAATTGACAACCCGCTTGAGGCTGTTTCCGAGATTAAGCGCTAATAAAAACACTGGTAAATGTTAATATTATTATTAGAAATCAACAAAAAGAAAAGAATTAGTCCAAAATGTCATGCATTTGACTGTTATATGAAGATGGAAGCAATTTGAAATTATCCGGCACAAATTTTTTATGACTGCAGTTTCAAAATTGGCCTTAATGCGCTAAAATGTAATAAGAGGGACCTATACCCTGGCCACCAATTGTCATGGAAAAGTCCTACGCCCGCATATAACGAGTCGACTGTTCCTATTTCAAGACGGCGCGAACAAGATTATGGACTAAGGCAAGTACCATGAAACACAGTGTCAGTGGAATGAGTGTCCCTGCCACCCACTAGCCATTAGGTCACCATTGAGTGCTGCTACCAAAACATTGGTTAGCACTGTACCCAAATGGCCTCGTCTTAAAAGACACAGTTTACTCCGTACATAGCCATTAACATGGTGGTTAGGACTCTCTTACATGTGGGACACTCTGTTTCTGCACATGCCTTCAGGGCAAAGCAGCAATAAATTAAACAATAATAAAATAATAAATGGTCAAAAGAAATTACACACAAACGGCGATAAGTTAAAAGGAGTCAGGGCCGCCCTTTCGAATGACTTTAAATTGAATCATTGAAAGTGCGGATACGCATTACCATCCGAAAACTGCGGTCAAAACCGCTGGAGGAAAATCGACCAGAGCTATGGCTATAGACAGATCCTTCCACTTCAATTCAGGCTTTAACGAACACACAAACAAGAAGTCAAAACAAAACAACGACCCTTAGTAATGAGGTTAGAGCGAAAGTGATAAGCTAAAGGGAGGATAAGACCTGCGGTAAGATATCTGCCTGAAGCAACTGCTCCCCAGAGAGACTTTCAAATGAAGAGGGTAATAACTGTAAGTAAAATGTAAGGGAAGTAGCAATAAAAATTAAAATTGGCTTAACGGACAATATACCCAATTGGCAGCACCAGCACAAGTGAGACACCTGTGACTTATCGAAGCGTAACCATTAATTGTATGCAAACAGATGTACTTTAATTTCTAAAAATGTTAAAAAACTTTAAAAATTAACACATCTACTGAAGATGCCAAAGAGATACACCTATAGCTGAGAGCCTAAACTAAAGAAAATAGAACAATGAAAATAACTTGAATTTTGGAAAACAATGCCTAAATTTAAAAAAAAAAAGGGGGGCAAAACAAAAAACAAAAACAGCTGAAACGCACATCTGGCTAAACAGAAAATGAGATTATGAAAGAACAAGAGACCATGAGAAAGCGAACTAGATCAAGCCTCACAAACAAAAACACAAAATGGCAGTGTAGATTTGATATCACGACATTTAACAAGATGAACCAATTGATGGCTCCTTTGACAATTGGATCACTGTAAAATAACATATTGAACACCTGAAATCAAACCTATGCCCTAAGGCACCACAGAAGCGAATAAAAAAGGGGGTTCACAGATAAATGACACCGAGCTAAATAAAATCACCTTGCAACCGCAATTCTAACAAACTCAGACTACTAACTACATTTACTAGGTTTAAATATACGACCAAGCGTGCATATAGACGTAGCAACAAGAGACTTTAACTGACGATTTAAAAAAAACCCGGACTATCAAATGCAGAACAAACCCTATCTATTATGACGAAGAGGGGAAGAATTTAAGCTTAAGTTTAACAAAGAACCAAACAAAATAAATTTTCGACACCGGTAAAGACACTTATGAAAAACTAGGGCAAAATAACCTAAACTAAAACATTTACTTAAAAGACGCCCAACCTAAGGACAAAAGCACGCGGGGCAACAAGCACCTACAGGACTACTGTAAAAAACTAGAAACAAGCGAGTTACATCTACAAGCGAACCAAAGAAGTATCCAAGTTTCTTCAAGCTCAGAGAATACATACTCGCACACACACACACAAACACCAACACACACGCGCGCGGGCCAAAACAAATCCTTGAGTTCTTAAAGGTGCAACGAGAGATTTCAAGTCATCCATATTTTCTGTGATATGTAGTGATTTCATAAAGATTTGACGCTCAATAGATCCCCTACCTTTTATTTGGTCGCAGAAATAACTTAAAATGAAAACAAGTGGTGATTTGTATATGCTTATATTTCAATAGAAAACATAGGCTGAATTTCGTATTTGCTCCTATACGAAAATAGAAATTTCACAATTTTTGTACCAAAGAAACAGTTCTCAGCTTAATCCTTACAGATGGGAATAGTTTTGATATAAAGCTTAACACCAGTGCCAAAATCATAATTTTCACTTTTTTGGGGATACCTGTTATTTGAAATCTCTCGTTGCACCTTTAAAGACCCCAAGGAAAACGACCAATAAAAAACACAAACGTTTAACACGAGGCACTTAGGCCTAATTGCATTGTTTACAACAAATTCAAATAATTCAGTGAGCGTTTGACATAAAATAGGCGGAATCAGTTACTATAGACTGAATACAAATTGTTGGACTACATGTAGAACGAACACCAGCGCGTGTAGCCTATGTGAGACAGGAGAAACAACCCAACTATTCTCGCGATGCGAAAATTGCCAAAGCATGCGCGTGAATCTCCAAGTCTCTTGAAGCGCAAAACGATGTGTGGGTACCGCGCGTCAAAAACTAATTTTTTTTTTCGTGCCTAAACAGGGGCTTTGTTGGACTCTCTTGCAAACCGAAAGGGAGCACCGAAAACAACCAAAAACACAGGGGACAAAAAAGGAAACAAAGGGAGAGAAGACCAAGGAACATGTATTTGAAGATAGCCGTACTTTTTATACAATACTCTTATGCTATGACGCGGAATTACTCTATGGATTACTCCATGATTCAATATGGCACCATTTGGTATAGTGATATGTACCCCCAACCCAAATTGATATTCTTCTAGCACATAATATGCTAACTTCCTGGTATATAAAAATCCTATTTTTCAATGATTAAAAGGACGGCGAATACCTCCGCCACATTTACCTCTGTAAAGTACTGACGAGCTATGAGGAGAATTTGGTTGGACTAATTTCCACGTTCGGGCACCCTTGTATCGTACACACCATTAGACTTTATTGAAGTGGGACAAGATAGGATATAAAAGTGAGATTTTTCTTGGATTTCATTCCAAACACTAGTTAATGCACTTACGCACTCAGAAAAAATATGATTCATTGTCTCCTCTTCTTGGTTACAAGTACACAATCATTATTATCAATCTTTTAATTTGAAACGCCATGAATTTGTAGTCAAGATCTTATGGTTAATCACGAGTACTGAAACACCTCAAAACTTGGAAGCAAGAGTGGCCTTGAATGGCATCAAATAAATATTCTGCAATCACTTCCGGTGATCGTAATTCCTGTTCAGATAAAATTGACTTGCCGGAGCAACAATAGTCTTCTTAAATAATGAGCGTAAAAATACCTTGAATTTATTTCCGAGTAGTGGACTGAGGACATGTCATCTCAACCACCAAAGTGATCATCAGGAATGTATTTCGTTACAGTTTACACGAATCCCAAGTTTTCCACAACCTTGGGAATGGCATTAATCAACCAACCATCTAATGAAACTCAGTGTTATTTAGCCTAGTGTTTGCCAGACCTCATCACACTTCTTAAACTTACGTTCTCGTCAATAAAATCATAAATTGTATGAAAACCTGTTCAGCAAATTTAGAGTAATAGAGAGATTTGTTACAATCAGGATGGCTTGTCTTCCACCACCCTTTGGTACATAACTCATAAACATTGGACGGCTCCGTAGAGTTTAGTTCAGACCATAATTTAAGTTCCATTCTGATAAAAATGGTGGAATTGTGCTAGGCAATGCTGACAGTTAAAGTTAACATCTAAGCAGGTCTATCCCACCTACTTTATTTAGATAATACATATAGAATTTGTTTCAACCTGACTGTATGGCATATCAGTCTTTTAACCACATCATAGATTGAGCTTAACCTAGATTTGAGGTCAACCATTTTCGCCCGCCGCATTTAATCATTTGCATAACACGGACAAACGTTTTACCTCGGTCAGGACCTTTACAAATCAACTTATACAAAATCTATTAACCCTCTTTTGACGAGTTTGCATCCCGATCATTGAAGAGTATACCTAAGTTTTGGCCAACCCAAGAGATTTGATAATGGTGATTTTTACCGAGGACTGTAACTCTCTTGTTTCAAATATTGAGACTTCTGTAATGCTTTTATTTGTCATTATAATGAGATTCACCATCTCCTTATCATGCAATGTACAAGATGTATCCCCAATACCTTAAGAGTTGACGTCCATTTGACGTTTAAGTGCTTATTTTTCTATTTCTCATATACCCAACCACATTGCCTCACTTTTTGTATTGTATTACTTTTAAGCTAAACAAGTGTTAAAGTCATTCAGTACTTCCATCACTTTTGCAGGCCGAGGCCACACTCTGAACGAAAGACACTTACATCATCAGCATAACAAGAAAATTTTAACTGTGTATTCTAATTGAATTGATATTCCGGGTATGTGTCTCTTTCGTGCAACTGAATGCATAAGATTTCAATTACAAGGTTAAACAGCGGGCAGTTGGGGCATCACCCTGCCTTAACCCTCGTTCTAATAGGGAAAATCCCGGATGCGATACCATTATTCAGCGCACAGTTACTGTGTCATTATAAAACATCTTGATCCAGGTCCTGAGAGAGGGGCCGAAATTGAATGCCTCCATAACTTTATACAAGAATTCATGATCTACTGAATCATAGTCCTTCTCAAAATCAATACCTAAAACAATTCCATCCTTATTTTCTCTTAGTGAAATACATAACATCAGCTACAGTTCTAACTGCATCCCTATATATTGCCTTTAAGAAAGCAGTTGATGTCGCCGATCAGCTTACCAAGCTACATTGACAATTCTAGTAGCAATAGCTTTAGACCCAATTGTGAGATCAACGTTCAATAATGTAATTGGCTGTAATTTGAAAACCTGCGTTTTGTACCTTAGTTTCTTAAGAATAAGTGTAATAACGCCTTGCTTTTGAGAGTTGGTTAGGTTCACCTTCAATGTAGCTAGTGTTGAGGCTATTACAAGCAATCTACCAAAAATCCTCCCACAAACGTTTTTGTAGAAAAAAGAACTGTGAGGCCATCATTACCAGGGGATTTACCATTGGGCATACTTTGAAGTGTCTGAAAACATTCGTTCATATTAGATCCCCTCACATGTTACTTGTTCATTCTCAGCAGTTGGGGTCTATAACATTTCCAAAACAAGTTTGAAGGCTGGCGAATTCATAATTATATTTCTTTTTGAATACAGGGTGGAGTAAAAAAACTAATTTAATCCAACATCGGCTTTATCTACTTACTCCTGACACAAGTGATAAGTCAAGATAGACTGGTTCCATTTTCAAAAGCAAGTGTCGAAGTATTTTTGAGTAAAAGCAAATTAAACAGTGTTTCTATATGGAAATTTTATGCTGATTCCAAATCTTCTGGTCCCCAAAGCTAATTTTTGGGTAAGTGTGCCTAATTTGCATAAATTCAAATGCCGCCATTTTAACCCATTTTTGTACATAATAAAATGTAAGGGCTTTTAAAGACTTCATTCTGTGTCTAACATATGTTTTTAAGGGTCAGAGAAACCAATAGACCATCAGTTAAGGTATTATCCATATTAGTTGACAATTAATTTGCATAAATTAAAAACGGCGGCCATTTTGATATTTTTATGCAAATTAAACTGTTCAACTGACCAGAGGCTATAACGTCATGCACCATGAGTTGGGAGAAAGTTGTGTACATTCTTGAAAACTACAAATATACAGTTTTCACACTAAATGAGAGTCAGTCAGTAATTTTTTTGAGACAGCTATAAAACATATATTGTTGTAAAGCTACAAAGAATAGAAGGAAGACAAACCAGCAACTTGATGTGCATAACAGGGTCCACAAGTGTCATATAAGGTGGAAAAGTGAAATTTGATGTAAAAAGTACCAAATTTTGTGGCAGTTAATTTGTTTACTTCAATTAACATATAGGCTTAAACTGTTGTATCGTCAAAAGAATGCCACCAAATAACAAAATGAGATGTTATTTAATCTTATACATGGCATGGTTACAAAGATATAAACAAAAAATGCAAAAAGCCGAATACAAAAATCTCTAGACTTTAACAAATGCCTCATCCGTAGGCACCGCATCCGTAGGCACCACCCTCTCTGACCCGACTGATTCAAAATTACGACACTCAAAAAAAGTAAAACTAGACACAAAAGCTAGATAAATTGTATCCTTAACCCTGACATCATTGTATTAACCAAACAGGAAATTAAGAGTTATTACGAGAGAAAACCATGCAATATTTCAAAATCTAGGAAGAAGGGGGTCAGTGGAATGTGAACATTTTACTAATAGTAGACCCTACCACAAAACCATTCATGAAAAAATATGGCTAAAAAAATCACAGTGTTTCCAGACCATCTCGTATGAGAGAGGAAAATAACTAATTTAACATAAAATTTGGTGTTTTGAAAAACACCAATCTCAATGTTTAAATGGGAACGAGAGTGTAAACGCATGAAGGAAAACCAATACAAGTTTTATGAAATATTAATAATGGCCTATTAAGTATATGGCTTTGCATTCCCAAACTTCTTTAAATGGCATAGTTTGTTCAAAATGTTACCTTATTTTTTATGAGTTTTTACCTTATTTTTTGGCCAAAAATGGGTAAATTTTAGGGAAACCAACGACGGACTTGGTCCATTTGAATATTTTTTGATGACTTGGACCTAAGAGGAGAATGTGGGGCACATCTTATAAGAAAATAAAATCATTGTGCTTTTACATCTATATAGTAGAAACACCACCTTGTATTTGGTTTGTTTTTTAAACCTAATATTCATCGTATATTAGTGACATTGTAAGATGTACACTGAGTAAATACTTCAAAGTTTCTTGGAAGAAAACACGTTGATAATTTGAAATTGTATTAAAGAGACCTCTAGAACTATCCAATTGTTAACTATGGTGTCATTGAATGCAGTTTTTCTAGAACCATTTTACAAAGAATTTAGCAAACATTGATCAATTTCCACTAAGTATGCATGAAATGCATTAGTTATCATACTTGGTTGACTATATAATAAAATACTGTAAGTTAAAAAAACATCTAGTAAGATCCTCTGCCGATGAGCAAATATGCCCCAAATGAGCTCATTAAATATATACAAATGTAATGACACTGTGCATGGGATTATTTGAAGCACCGCTACCCACATACCACGTTTCATCATAAATGTATTTTTTGATCTGGTAGAAGTGCACTTTGTTAGTAATGAAACATCATAGCAAATACCTTTCACTCATTGTATGCAGCAAATAATGATTCACAGTGCATTGATTGCATACACAACTACACACATACCAACTTTCATTATATGCGGATATTGAGATCTCGTATTAGTTCCCTTTTTTTAGTGTCATCAGAGCAAAATATTCAATGAGCTCATTAATATGCACATAATAGTTGATGACACAGTCCCAAGGGCTTGCTGCATTCACTACTACCCGCATACCATGTTTCCCCCTCTCATATTCAGATTTTGGGGATCTTTGTAGAAGTTCCCTTTTAGTAATGAGCCAAAATTCAGAACAATGTGGAAATAAGCTCATTAATTATGCACAAATTAACGATGACACATAATTGGGTATGGAATTTCTTTTGCACCTCTATCCATATACCAATTTGTCAAATTTGGACACTCGGATCTGGTAGAATTACATCTTTTTAGTAATGATCCAATCGGAGCAAATATGCAATTGCGTGCAACTAATATGTACATATATGATTACCAAATTGCATGGTCTTCTTGCATTACCACTCACCCCAATACCAAGTTTCATCATATTTGGATATTGGGATCTGGTAGAAGTTACTACTTTTTAGTTTATTACCTTGGTTGAAATGCATTTAGAAGGTTAAGAGGGACTTTGCACAGTATTCCTGGGTGAATACTTGGGAAGAGAGAGTGGAGAGATTTACACAAGTTTTCAGGGGAATAAGGGCTAAAAATTAAAATACAGTAGTGAACGTTTGCTTTTGGAGTAAAGCCTTGGACCTGTCTGTCACATCAGTAGATACTTCAAGGTCTCAGTGCCAAGTGTCGCCCTAGATTAATCAGGAGGGTCTGACTGTTTACAGATCGGAGACAGAGGACAGACGCCGCCGACAATTCACTATTGACAAATTCACCGTGTTCTGCTAAAGCGCCAGGGAGATAAAAAACAAGGTGTTTTAAAAACTGTGATATGGGAAAGATTAATTCGTGGGGGGCATTCTTTTGAAATTAAGCAGTTGTTCCCATACCAGAGTCCTTATGGTAACGAAAAGCACCACACACATGTCCCTCTTAGTGAGTGAGTTTGGAACACCCTGAAAAAAAAAATAGCAAACCTCTAAACCTGACCATGCTATCTTCTAAGACTTCTTGACAGGTGTTCCCGGACTTAAAGTGACAGTGAGGAAATTTTATTGATGGAGACAATTTCTCTCAAATTGCACTGGATCGGCTGTAGGACCGCCTACCGAGAATGTTTCGAAGGTTATTGCCGACAAATAAGTACAAAGAAAACCGTAAACCTTGTTTTGAACTTGCCTACTATCGTCATCATCCCCATAAGAAAAAACCATAACTTTGAATTTTGTCATGCCCGAAGAAAATCACTAAACACCATCTTTATTACATAAAAGAACCGCATATTAAGCTTATTTATTCACTTCAGGTACAATCTAATTACATTGGTAAGCATTCAAATAGGCAAAAAAACTGATTTCGACAAAATTTGGGGCGCTTCTTTCTTGAAATGTCCTCATGTCTTCTTTAACCTGGAATGCTCAGACAGTGAAGATGACAATGCACTGGGAGAAAAATTTGGACACAGGGAAACACGAACTGAGTAAGCTTATGACAGAATAAAGAACGACTTCGAAAAAAAAAACTTTTCTGGTCTACATAGGGCTGCACGCACTTTCCTTAGCTACCCTGCAAAGAAAGTTGAAAGTGCTCCAGATAAACACTTTTGCTGAAAAGGCAAGCACATCCAAATGCCATGAAAAATATCTTGGTCCTTCGATGCTAGTGTCACCTGCCATCCCTGTTTGTGAATGATGGGCCTCATACTACCGTTTTGACCTTGACATGTGACTTGACCTCCTAAACAAATGAGGGTTTGCATGTAATAGCCATAAAACAAGTTTGGTTCCAATTTGAACTCAACTTTTCAATTTTACATTTTCATTTTCATTTGACCTGATATGACCTTTGCCTTGGTATGTGACCCTTTGGCCTCATCAACAATGAGGGCTTCACATTGCAACTATGAACTCATTTGTTTAAATCCATCGAGTACTGAGGATATACATCCAATGGTTTACCTTTTTCACAAACCAAACCATAGACTACATCAACCAACAGACAATCAGACTACACTACACAGCAACTTTGTACAAGTGACCTTTGTCTTTCCTGCCTAAGGCAGCGACACAAGAATGTGTAGACTGTTTGGTGCTGATTTCAGCTACTACAAGGGATAAAATAATTATTTTATTTTTATAATCGCAATTGAGTGTGTGGGAAAATACTGCAGTAACACTATAACATGATGCATGTCCAACTTAAAGGAAGTGTTTCTAGTACCCAGAGGGCGGAGCACAATGATTTTATTTCTTCTAAGGTAGGGTCCCATTCCTGATCTTTGTGACCAAGAGAAATTTATTTTGTGAAACCACTGACCAATTAGAAACGATGGCAAACCAAAATTTGTATCTTTTGGCTAAAATCAATTTTTTAGATAAAAACACTCACATTTTTTGCTAAACTAAAACAAACCTGCTGACTTGACTTTTACATGTTTTATGATGGTGCATTGTTGAAGTTTCTTCTTGGGTGAAAAGTAATTCAATGTGAACGTGCTGAAAACTTCGGAGGTTTAAGTGTAAAACTGTATTTAAATGACATTGGAAAAAATAGGTGGATAAGCAGCCATTTTGTGATGCCCAAATCTTAGTATCTAGAAACAACTGGGATTTTCTTAGCTACTGAAAGAATGGGATTCATACAATCAATCTTTGGACCAAAATTTGACTTAAATTTGCCGACCCCCTTCTTCCGGGTTCTGCATGGTTTTCTCGTATATAAACTCTTAAGTCATACAAGTCCTTAAACTAGTTTTGTAAAATAAACGTTAAAATGGCGGCGCCATTTGAATTATTGCTAATTAGGCCGTTTTCCTCTCAAATACAGCTTGGGACCCAGAAAATTTTGTAGAAGCACTTTATTAAAAAATGGAACCATTCTAGAAGCATAAATACTTTCAAGGGCAATAACGTTGAGGGTGATTAAGAGGCAGAATAAAGCACGAAACATACAAGCATCGCAGCACAAAAGCAAGCATCATCTTATCGAGGATTGAGGTAAACCAACAGAGGGTGTTGAAAAGGCCAATTTTATTGACCCCTGACTCAATAGGCTGACTGATGCAAGATGAAGTTGCCAAAAGGATTGAATAAGTTGATGATCGATATAACATGAAAGTAATTTTTAAAGAGAATTAAAAGCTATGCAAGTCAGTTGCATCAGTTGAAGCAAATGAGAAGCCAGACCGAGATTAATAACAGTAATGAGAAAGGCGAGAATCAATATAACATTTGGAGAAAAAAAAATCGAACTTGTTCCTATATAAACATAATGTTTGAATTACGAGACTGAATGACTCATTTGCCTAAGTGGGCAGAACAT
Organism: Ophioderma brevispina; assembly: GCA_023653785.1. Taxonomy (NCBI): domain Eukaryota; kingdom Metazoa; phylum Echinodermata; class Ophiuroidea; order Amphilepidida; family Ophiodermatidae; genus Ophioderma; species Ophioderma brevispina. The sequence goes on along the minus strand of JAMKCH010002617.1, from coordinate 17,882 downwards.
TTAGATATCCGAACGTACTGGAAATACAGTTCATGTCAAGGTTGTTGTGAGTAGGAGGTCTGCCCAACAGCTACTTCCACTTCACTCATCATATTTCGGCATAGGTAGATCCTGGAATTTATTTAGCCAGTCTCTACTTTTCCGGTAACGCATGGAATTTTGTGGTAGAACTTTCAAAATTTTTCGAAAGTTAAATTGTACAGTTGTATTTAAAATTTATTTAACATAACTATTCTCAGTGATGGCGAGTTGTTTCTCTTGCTAATGATGCCTTTAAAACTGACATTTTGTGTTTTGATCGGAAAAAGGAAGTGATTTCTCTCCCCGGTGCGAATTTGTCACCCTTCCAAAGGTGCAGAATTCTGCAACATTTTGATGTTTCGCTGGCATTTTAGAGCCTTTAAATGCATTTGATTCTTGATTTTGTTTCAATCAAGTATGTTTCTAATAAGTACAAATACATTAAGGATGAAATCAGGATCCCAAACTTGATAATTTTGATTTTTTTTCTTCCAAAGCCAATTTCACCACAGACGTCTATGGGCCTTTTCCCAGTCCCTATATTATTAAAATATAGGGACTGGAACTGAGCCTAGAATATATTAAATGAAAGCAAAGCTTGCATGTCGCAAAAATCCAAGGAAGTTTACCAGTTTTAAATCTGCAGTCCTGCGACGGAAATAGGCATGGATGAGCATCGTTAATGGAGTAGGTCTGCCAACAGCTTAAAACGGTACTACTATATATAGCTACCCTCAGCGGAAATCAGCCTTAGTAGATCGTGGGATATTAAATAATAGCAAAGCTTGCAATCTTGCAAAACTCCAACAAAGTTTACCGGTTTTAAACTGCAGTCCTGAGATGGAAATAGGCATGGATGGACACCGGGACACGATAGTTCTACTGCATACAGAATGAACACAAAGGTAGGTGTAAATGAAATCTGCGTCAAAACTTTGCGACTTTGACTCCGCACAATATTTTCGAAATCTGTAAGCACACTGGATCAAACACGTAAATCAGTTACTTGATAGCAGAATTTTGCAGAACCGACGCCACCTTACATTCAATGCGTTATTCGAAGCGAGTCAATTGATTACCAAATGCGCAACAGAACTAAAATACGCTGAATTATATAAAGATTGATGAGATACTGACTGTATTTCTTCCTTTATTAAAACGGTATTACGACATCCAATTAAAGGAAATATGTCAAGATTTTTGCCAAGCTCAGTTTGACTTACATTCATAAATTATATGTACATACATCACGAATTCCCGAAAAAATAATACAATTTGATGTAAAAATTAACAAAATAGAGGCATTTTAATTTTTGCTTTTTTGACATACGAAGAAAACGGGCGGATTTTTCGCCACGGCTTCATTGATCAAAAGCGCCCAATTTTGCTCTCCTCGTGACGTTAAAGTGATGACCAAAACATCGTGTTGACTCGAATTGTTATTGCTGACACTGTAATATTGATGGATTAATGAAAGTAATAATAAAATTAGAGAAATAAGTTACAGAATGACATATTTTGTTCATTTCGTTGTGTTTTAATTATTATTAAGTGGCAACACTGCGATATGATGGTCACAACGACGTAAATTATGGATGGTCATCACTTTGACGTCACCATTTGCCTGCGATGTGGATTTGTCGGAATCGTTTTCGAGTAAGCTATTGGGCGGAAAATTAAAAGGGCAAAATACTCAACAAATGTGGACAATTTTCAACTTATTTTGATTTATATGTAATCTACGTTACTTAAGCTTTCCATCCATACCAAATTTTCCAAATATTCAGAATCATGACATATTTCCTTAAAGAGTATCTGCCTTAGAAATCCATGTGATGAGTACAATGTCCGGAAGAAGTTAATGATGATGACGCAGGTTAAAAGAAAAGATCTAATCTCTTCTTTAATTAAACCGAGTATGACTTGGCTGATCTTGTACTGAAATCCGAATCCTAGCGATCCACATAGTAAGTTCAACGTAACTACATTTCAAAGTTGATTTTGATGAGCCATTAAAAATTCTGACCGCATGAAACGGGTTGTGAAAGCCAAGTGATGAATCTGGCGCGAATGGGATAAAAACAAACAGGCCAGAACAAAAGCGCAACGTCATAAACAAGACGCCGAATGATTGGTTAACACGAGCAAGGAACAAAATGGCAACACTGTGTCGAGATAACTGGATTTATGCTAACCGCAGGCTGGTACCATAAATCGATATATCCCATTGATCGATACTGTCACTTTACATGTATAAGCTGTCGTACGGTGATTTTCAGGTACAGCAAACAGACGAATGCAGATTGGTCTGTTTGGAAGACTTTCATTTGGCGTTTGGGTATGATTTTCAAAAGTGAAATCTATTATCTATTATATCTACAAATTTGAATGCTATTTTTGCTCAATATTTGGTATATGAAAAGCGCTCGTGATATAGTATTAAAATATGCAAAAAACTCTTATTTCGCCTTTCGCCAAAATGGTCGATTGGCCTGTTTGGAAGACTCGTGACGATATGACAAAACCTGAATAAAACAAAAAATATAAACGGCGACACACTTTTGACAACAAATTTTGATTAATTGTACCACTGACATTCTGTGTAAATTTTATTAAATTTCATTGCGGGCAAATATTATTTTTTCCCTTTAAAATCTTGTTTATCACGTCTTCTAGAGAATTGGCATATAGAGGGCGCTATAACATACAAATCAAGATCTTTGTAGACCTATATGGCAAGATTCCCGCAATGGATTTTTCTGATTTTTGCAGGGGTAATAACTATTGCATGTCCCTACTTATATCAGATGTCAACATTTTGTCGCCACTGCTTTAAATTGCTCTAAAAATAAAAGAGACGATTTGCATGAGGTCAAACAGCTGTGCAGTATGTCGTGACCAAAACGATATGATACCTTGTTTGTCAAAATCATGCACGAAATGGTGGAGAAAGAAGGCCCAAAACACCAAAATGTAGTCCCGCAAAATTTCATAGTCTTTTTGGCTGTTTGTTTTAATTCGAAAGAGGAACGAAGAGTTTTGGTTGAATGAATGTCTGTACATGTATTGATTATTGGCTGCATGGTGGTATTATCTGGACTTCTTTGATTCTTTGATCTTCAATTTCGGTCATTTCATTTCTCGGCTATGACGAGGGATAAGCAGCGATTCGCTAATCCGAAACATCGAAAAAATCATCAAAATTCATATTTTTGTATTTTTGTTGCTGGCATGGACATGCGAACATAACTTGCAAGTGGTTGGCTTAAACTCCGTGTATTAAAGACACGGCAACACCTTTTATCAGATTCTGTAATTTCTATACGTGCGTATCAAAATTCCGACTTGAGATCAAAAAGCCTTTCCCAGTGAATATCCAAGATTTTAAGCGAGATATCCAGCACCGTGATCAATACAGCTTGACCTCAAACACAAACATTATTGATCTTTGTTAATTCTGTACCGGTGCAAACCACAATCAGCTGTTTAGTTTTTAGATCCCTGTATATTTATTTCCTCTAATACTTCATTTTTTTCACTATTTGATTGTTTCTTTCTACATTACAGCTGTTATATGGAATTGTATACACTTATCCCCGATTTTCAAGTTAAAAAATTGCATTTCCACATTTTTCGATTCTCTCGCACTATTGCTGCTCATCCCTTTAAGTCAAACCCCTAGCAACAAAATGTATCTTTCGTAATTATTCACAATAGTCGTACATTTTAACAACACTGATTGCAAGACATGTCGAGATTCGTTTGTGCCATCTGTATTTTACAGACATTATGGTCATTTGTAGGCTTTAAACATCTTAGCCGTATTGGTCACCATCTTGTATTTCTCGAATGTCAAGAGAACAGAAATTTCAAACTTTTGTATTTTCCCTATAATCGGAAATAGACCATATAAAAGTACATATCTTTTGTAAGTAATACAAGGTATACAAATACAAAGAAAGAAATCAACATTTGGAAGGAAAGTTCATGACATTTCGACGAATGGATTTTCTAATAAAGTACAGTCAGGTATTTGATCACCGGATGAATTCAATGGTATCTAAACTGTGGGAAACCATAATCCTAAAATGATAGACCAACAAGAAGTACATTTTAACGTGCCAAGATTGAGTCTTGAATACACCTACCTGTTAGTTGAATTTCTACCAGTTTAGAGTAACTGTCAGCGGTTGTCAGTTGAGGTCCGTTTCCAGAATCAGTTTGATAATAGATATAGGACTACTAGTGCAGATAGACCATTTTCACAAGTGACCACAATAAAACCGTTGTTTTGATTGGCTTGTTAGGATTAGCATGCGTCACAACCTTTTCCAGATTGGCTAACTTAACAGCTTCATGATATCAGCAATTTGCATAATAAAGAAAGATGTACACACTACTGAGCAGCTTTGTAATATCCATAATGTGTGGTTTGAAACATTTGCATATATATGAACAAAGAATAATTTTTGCGATGCCAATTATATATGAATATATAATTGAATATTAGAGAAGTCATTAAGATATATTTAAAACAGAAGGACACGCTAACTAAGCAGTTGTGATGTCCATAATGTGTGTGGTTTGAAACATTTGCATATTTATGAACAAGAATCAGCTTTGCGATGCCCATAGCATGTGTTTACATAATTGTATATTAGAGAGGGCATACAGATATACTTAATTTTAATAACTAACTAAATAGCTTTGTGAAATCAACAATAGTCTGTGAAACTTTCCATATTAGTGAAAAGTTAAGGTGTTTTTATTTGGGAGTACGGGTAAATGCAATAGTGCTTCGTTCAAAATAGAAGACAGAATTCCTGCTATATTTTATGCTAAAACACATAACTAGATGATAGATTTACAAATTTACATTTTTCCTAATAATTCGAATCATTAGTCCTATTAATCCTCAAGAGCAATTTAAAGAGCTTTATTATTCGAATAAATGCGTCATTTCGTCAGTGGTACTAAATAAAAAAGAATTGGTTCTAAAATTGTTTCTTCAATCTTCTAACATCAATAAGTAAATCTATTAAAGGGGCATTTTGTGATCGACAGCCTCGTCCCCCGACTTACCTAAAAATGTTGAGATTTTTATGTCATCTGAACCGTTAGCTTTAGTAATCCATGTGTGCCCAATCTTACGTGCAAATTCGGTTGCATCTGTAAGAAATTCGGAATTTTGTATTTTCTGTCCGTAAACGGGTAGAAATTACAGCACAGTACCCTATGGGACCGTGGGAAACGAGAAATTGCTAATAACACAAAACCGCAAGATCGGGATCAGCTCAAATTCTGAGAATAAGCTATTTTGAAGGATAGCTAATGATCATTGAATAAAACAGAATGTGCTGAAATCACGAAATGCAGCTTTAATTGCTTTGGCGTACGGTAAATGAAAATGTTGGTATTACCGTGGACCTAGAAACGCGAAAACCACCAATTACCTAATTCAATTTCGCATTCATCTCGACAAAAGCTAGACACTCGATGTGTATACATGTGCATAGACCGAGCAGTGGCGTAACAGGCGGGGGGCAGGGGGGCAGGGTGCCCCCCCCCCCCGACGACTTTGGCCGGGAAAAAATTGCTAAAATCATGTTAAATCAGCCGTTTTTTAGCCCTCTGACCGGGAAAAATTGGCCTTTTGGCCCCCCTGAGAGGGAAAATTTACCAAGACTTGGAAATTTGCCCCCTCAGAGCGGGCAAGCCTGTTACGCCACTGAGACCGAGGCCGTCTGTGATCTATATCTCTTTGCCGCGGTCGATGCAGTGACTGCGGTCTTTACTAAGGAAAAGCTGTCCACAAAACTTTGTAATTTGACCGGATGTTGTGACCCCGGACTGTAGGGGTTTTTGGAAAGTGCATAGTACACTCAATTTCCACGTTTTTTTGGCAAGTTGTTGTCACAAAATACAGGAGAAATTATTTCAGAAAATACCGAAAACCCCATCAAAATCCGTCATTCCTTTGTGGAGCTACGACTGTAGAAAATAAGCTTGCATTTTGGGTGATTTTGTGACCCGTAATTGTTAAAAAACTTGTGAAAATAATATGAAAATATTCCGTTCACTTCCGACTCTTGAGAAACGGTTTTTTGAAAGTTCAATGTACCTTGTAACAATGTATAACTTCTGAACTGGTGCCCAAGCTCGCCCATACGTGTAATTGTACCTCGAAAATCCACCAAATTGTAATATTTAACTTCCGGTTATGTTGAAGTTACCGTCGTGGCTGTTTGATAGCCGACACCGTGTCGAACTGATTCCAATGTCGGTTTCATCTGAAATATGAGTGTGATAAGTCATACTTTATACCTAATTAAATTTATAAATTAATTAACCTTCGTCTTCCGAAGGGGGTTGTTAGTGCTCTCTTCTATTCTTTTCGCCCTACTAAAACCCCATTTTCCGGTGTCAAATGAGTTAATGTAATTGCCAATTGACATTTTATGCTCCGTTTCACGCCCCCATAAAAAACACTACCTGGGTATAGGAAAGGTAAGGGTGATCCCAAAGTGATGGATAGGGCGTGGCAATCACCACCCCCCCCCCCTTCGGGAGGGAAATACCAACACGCCTAGTACGACACAGGAATATCACAGACATTTGATTTTAGTTGCAATAGATAGCAGGTCCTCATCTTTCCTTTGATACCAAAATAAGTACCAACATACTAACGTTATGACATAATGACGTCATATGTGTCTCTACATGATGGAACATGTTTAAGTGTTACAATATTATTTTTGAGCCAGTAAATTTGCAAAATATCAATTTTTCTTCTTATATGCAGTATTTTCATATTACCTTTTATTACCCTATGACGTCATAGTGACGTCATCATTGGTTTCTACATATTTTGATACCAATGGAAAGAATAAACTCTAAGCTATACTGTTGGTACCAAATTTATAGGAATTGGATGTTCAATAAAGACAATTCAAGGGGATGGTACCCTCTTCAGGTGTGTTGTTACAAAAAAATGCTCATGTAGACAAGGGTTAATAAGCAATAGTTTAAATGATGAAATGGCATGCTATTGGGACGTTTTCAGAACAAAACAGAACAAAACTTTTCCCGATCTTTCAATTCGTCTTTCCAATATTGCATTTAATCTTCAATTGAGGGCGGGATTGCTGAACTTTCCCAGTATGCCCCGAAGAGCGATTGCTATAGCCCTCTAGTCCACTCAAATTCTATGAACAATACTATATAGGTAAACCTGGACAAAATTGCACAGGTTTTTTTGCTGTAACTGTAGTAAAAGCTTCCCAACAACAACATAGCAAAAAGGTAGAAAAACGGAAGCTGGCAAGACATGCTAATTTGCATGTATATTTACGGGACAGATTTGCCCATATTTCGACAATGTGTGGAGAACATAAATGCATTGTTTAGGGCAAATTCTGTTAGGATTTGAAACATGGTTTGCAAGCCCTGCCTGTAAAATGTGTAGCAATTGAACTGATTCAGGATGGCCGCAGTTTTCCCGCCGAAATTAATTTTGCATCTAAATGATATTTGTCAGACTACAATCCCGAGAGGGAGATCTTTATTAGCAAATTATTATTAGATAGTATTAATTCAAACACATAGGTAATAGATATTGTAGCTAGTGCAGGGGGGCACTCCCTATCTGAAGGGATGGGGATCATGTAGCCTCAGCCAAGTGAAAAGTAGCTACATGCCGGTAAAATGTACCAAAAATAGGAGATCATTCGGTACGCAAACTCATAAAATTGGGGTCATCCAGTATGAACCTTTAAGGGGTGCCACGGAGGTACCAAATAGGAAGTGCCTCTCTTACAGAGTTCAATTACCACAAAATACTAAAATTGCTGCCATGAAATTATAAATTGTTCAAAATGATTCTGCGTATACTTTTATGCAAATTTGTGGAAAAAAAATGGATAGCAGGAAAGAAGAAGAAGAAAAATGGGGTCATTGAGTATCTGAAGTTTTTTAAAAAAGTTCATTGTGTACTTAGCCCGAGTATAGGTAGGAAAGCAGAACAAAAAGGGGTCATTGGCGTACGAGCCAGTTTGAAAAAGGAGGGTCTATCCTGAGGCACATTCTGCATAATTGTAGTGGAAGGACCCCCCCTCCCCATTGTCTCTCAATTTAACCGTGAACTATCCACCGCCACCACAGTTTCCAGTCCTTAATATACATCAGTGGAGATACAAAGCTAAGATGGGCCTGAAGACACGCTGTTCACTTGCAACAACGAGACCAACAAATTGATATGTACATCACGGGACTTCATGAAACAATTTAATCTTATTGACACTAACACAAGGATTCCAAATCCAGGAGTGCAATGGTTTTGGGGTGTATAATAATTATAAATAGGGCTGTTTTGATATTAGAGTGTACCGGTGGCATGGCTTACAGAGCGCTAGCTCTTTAGCCATGGCGCGTATGTTAAAGGGTATTATGTTTGATAGAGATTACTTTTTTGCAGGGGAAGTTTCTGGAGTTTTGAGTTATGGACAAGTAATTTAAACAGAGCATGATTGATGTGAAATCATATTTTTTTCTTAATTTTATCATGATATTACCAAGATCTTTGAAACAAAGGTTTAAGAGATGATTTTTAATGCCACTGGGACCGAGAATGCCATAGTTAAATGCATGTAGCAGTTTCACAAATTACCGTTTGGAAATCCAATGCAAATCGAGCAGATCGTGTCCTACTCCCTGTACAAACCACATGTCTAGTCTCACATTTGATCGATTACGCGGTGACAACAGAGATACAGAAAGCTTGCTGCTTTGCCGTATGGAGTTATAAAACGGTAACGAGATGAATAGTTTGGTGTCACGTGTCAGGTGACCAGGTCACGTGTCAGTATCAGATATCAGTTTGCTCTTCGGGGGCGACCGATATATAAAAGGTCTGTACATGACCCAAAGTGCTAGCCAAAGTCTTGCCTGGCCTTGCCCCCCCCTTTGCCCCCCCCCCCCGCCCCCCGCCCCCCCCTTTTTCTCCCTTCACCCCCCTCCTGCCTCCCCTCCCCTGCCCCCCTTTTGCCCCCCCCACCCTCTGCCCCCCCGTGCCCGCCCCACCCTCTGCCTGCCCCTCCCCTATTATTTTTTTTTCCAAAGGGACACCTGTTATTATGTCTAAACAGTACAAAAATTATACCTTTTCCCTACTGATTCAAAAACCGCAGTACGATGACGATAATCGGTTGTTTTTCCAATGTAGGGATACGTACGTCATTTTTACCGGAATGGGTCCCCGAAGCAAAATAACAATCCAATCAAGGCCGTGACGTCATCAAATTTTATTTTTCCAACAATTGGCTGTTATTCCCATAAATAAAATTCCTTTTTAAGATTCAAACATCGTAATTGTTCTTTAATAATTAATATTCCATGTCCCCGCATGAATGTGAAAAGTGGGTCCATAGTCTACATCTGACAAACATAGCCAGCCGGCTAAATCCCCTTACCGTGGACTGAATGACCAGACGGATCCCAGTGTAGTAATACAGGCTTACAGCCACCTTGCGCGCGTGCGGGGGTTATGCGCAAGCAGTAGGACTGGGGATACAACTGTAACCCAAATGACAGAACTTGTCCAGCTGGACTTCATTCTGGTCAGAAGACGTGGAATAACAGGCCTACAAAACTGTTGCTGTTGTTAAAGTATGATAACTTGTCTTTGTGGGGCCAGATAAAGTCTTCCTCACAGAGGATCCTATGAAAACAATCGACTGTAGGAATGTATAGTGGGAATTATAAAGCTTTGTGAGCAGTATGCTGCAGCAGCACATAGCAAGTCAACACTCTCGTCTTGATAAGCTTTGAAGGCAAAAAACGCCAGCACAGTATATAATATCCTCAAAACAGCAACAACAGAAATAATCCACTGGAGATGCTACCAAGTAGTAAGAAGACGACTAATGCCTTTGCCTCAATTACAAAGTCAACAAAGTAGAGAAGAATAAAGAAAACACCTAAAATCAATTAGAAGTTCAAGCACAAACGTGTTGCTGCTAAGTCTGCACTTGATGATGCTTACACCATGGTGCGTGAGGAACAGGTTATGTTAGTCCAAGGCTGAAGCGCTGACACCCTACATCTCTCATCCATCTGGCTGCCTGATGGGAGACCTGAAAGTATATGATACAAGAGGGCTACCCCACTATAAGAATCAGAGGTGAATCAGCTGATGAGTGCCTTAACACAGGGTTTTCACATTTTAGCTCTCTACTTGGCAAACCGGTTCAGAATAACACCAACCTGATGAACTTTCTTATAACAAGATAGCATACACCCTTCCCTCCAGACTGGACCCTTTCACTTATAGAGGAGTTCAAATTGCCATGAAAAAACTGGAACACAAAAACAAGACCACCTGTTCCCATCATTCGATTTGGGGGGATTAAATTTTTGGCGTAAAAACGGCAGCCATCTTGAAAAATTAGTCATTCACTTCCACTTTTACTTGTATCATTACAAACACATTTTTGCAAACATAACCATGCAACTGTAACCATAACTTAAAACAGTTTAATGAAACAAGGTAAATTTTGTAAAAAATATATGAACAGTTCATGAAACAAGAGTAATATGGTTGAATAATAACCAAATATAGGCACAAAAATGGCATATAGGTTTTATGTATTTGGCAGTCTTGCCATGCTTCCTTTTTTCTACCTTTTTGATATATTGTTTGGGGGTTGGTATACATTTTGTGAACCCCACCTTTTCTGCTCCCAGTTGAATTCAGCAGCCTTGACGGAATAAGTGCAGGGATAGTGTACTTTATTTCCGTCAAGGCGTGCGGAATTCAACTGGGAGCAGAAAACAGAGCGTATCCAGGATGACAAAACTGACGCTGAACTTTTGGCGCCCCTGTGGAAATTGAAAAATGGCACCCCATTCTACGGTCTTCTTGAATATGCATAACATCCACAGAAATAAAGTTCTCGGCGAGCGCAGAGGCAGGAAAATTTGAAATTGTGTCGGCAAATTGACAGTTTTTAGGCATTCAACCCCCCCTGGCGGACTAAGAGTCCCCTAAAATAGTGCTCTCAGGGGCCCCTCCAGACACCTAGTACGCACTAAAGTAGGACATTTCATTCATTTCCGAAGTTTTGCTGTTTTGCACGCACCTTTATTTTTTCTATATTCCCCCCATTTTCTTGCCAGATTCAGTTGCTGTTTTCGCGCCCATTTCCTATTTTCAGCCTTTCCTTTTGTTTGTTTTGACGACCCGATAATCCTTGCGTCCTTTTCCTTAAAATGTTTTCAAAACCTCTTTATTTTCAGTTTTTGCTCCCTTTATTTTCGTTGGATCTCAAATTTCCTTTGATATTTTAGCGCAACATTAATTCCTTAAAACTTTTTCTCAACAATTGGTCCTTTTGGCGCCCCTTTTTTTCGTTTCTTTTCTTTCTCATTTTTGCTGCACCTTGTTTATTTGTCGTAGTTCACTTTCTTGCAACTTATTTCACCACCTCTTCGTTTATCGCTATTATTTTGCTTTTGACGCCATTCCTTTACTATTTTGATACGTGCTCTTTCTCATTTTTGTTGCACATTCTCGCCCTAAGGCGCTCCTTAGCTTTCCCTACAGATTGTCATTTTCGCCATAAGCTTTCTATCTCTTTACCCCTTTCCCCTTCCCTTTAATTTACTTTTCTTTTCCTTCCTCCCATTCCATGTCTACTTTTCTTTCGTTTCCTTCCTATTTCGTCCCCTTTTCCCCTTTCCTTCCTTTACTTTTTTTTTCCCCTTTATTTTTCTCTCCTTCTTTTGGCGCCCCCTTTGGCTACCAGGGGGCAATCGCCCCCTTTGCCCCCCCCCCCCCAGGATACGCCACTGAAAAACGTGGGGTCACAAAATGTAAACTTACCCTTGTTTTGGAAGGTGTGTACAGTATTTTTACAGCAAGAAAACCTTCCATAGCGAATTATTCTCATACTGTAGATCGAGTGGACTACTCCTGCTGAGAGGGTGATTTATCGCAGGTAAACCTTAAGCCAGTACATGGAACATGGTGGGTTTTAATAAACAATGGCGACACGTGATAGGTTTTTGAAACTAGTTGTTGATTGTATTCTATCTACTAGGTTCATGGTATATATATATAGATCATAGTGCTAAAGGTACGCACATACCGCATTTGACGTATCTTCAATGGCCGTTAGGCCTATAGAAGACAGCGATTGGAAGAAAGAGAGATCAGAGCAGAAGAAAGCCTCAAAGAGCACTCGCCGGGAATCGCACCCGGGTCACTTGCGTACATGGCAGATGATACCCATCTACACCACGAGTCCCACCCGGCTGAGATACTACTTTTGAGGTATTAAGCTATATAGCTGTAGGCTATAGTAGTGGCGCCGTAACCGTATATTTACAGAGTCAAGGGTGGCGCTATCGTAATTTAATATAGAATCATAGGTGCTAAAGGGTACGCACCTACCGCATTTGAATATTTTTAAAGCCGTTTATGCCTAATAAAGAAGAACCAAGTCGATTGGAAAGAAAGAGAGATCAGAGTAGAAGCAAGCCTCAAAAGAGCCCTCGCCGGGAATCGAAACCCGGGTCACATGCGTACATGGCAGAGGTGATAACCATCTACACCACGAGTCCTACACGGCTAAGAGTCTACTTTTGACGGTATATTAGCTATATAGCTGTAGGGCGATTATAGGGTGGCGCCGTAACAGTAGATTTAACAGAGTCCAAGGGTGGCGCTATGCGGTAAGTTAATGTATAGAATAAGAGGTGTTAAAAGGGTCACGCACATACCGCAGTTGAAGTATTTTTAAAGGCCGGAGGCCTATAAAGAAGAACAAGTCGATTGGAAAAGACAAGAGAGATCAGAGTAGAAGAAAGCCTCAAAGAGAGCACTCGCCGGGAATCGAACCGGGTCACTTGCGTACATGACAAGAGTGATAACCATCTACACCACCACGAGTCCCACACGGCTGAGATACTACTTTTGAGGTTATATAATAGCTATATAGCTGTAGGGCTATGATAGGTGGCGCCGTAACAGTATATTTAACAGAGTCAAGGGTGGCGGCTATGCGGTAAGTTAAGATAGAATATAGGTGCTATAAAGGGCTACGACAAGACCGCATTGAAGTATTTTTTTTAAAGGCCGTTAGGCCTATAAAGAAGAAACATTATATATATATATAATATATATATATAGATAATGATATATACTATAGAGATATATATATATATATAGATATATATATATATATAGAGTATATTTCTTATCAAGAATAGCTCAACGGAACATGCCAAAGCTTTCGGACATTTCTACACGAATTCTTTATCAAGGCGGTAAAATTTAAACAAGAAAAAAATGCACAGGGGTAAAAAAAATGGAAATATGAAAACAGTAGTGCAAAATTATGTCTCGGCGGGGATATTTAAGACCAAAGGGGCGCTCAGTTTGAGCGACTGAATCCCAAAACGTTCACGGTGTAAACCATAGTTTAACACCGATCACAAGATTTTCAACCACCGTTGAGGCGACGAAAAAGGGACTGCAACAGTTGGTCAAGATGGTCACGGAAGGGATTTATGGAAAATCTTGATTATTCATTCTTTCACGAATTATAGTCCAGTTTCCCCCACGTACTGTATCCCACATATTACTGCATTCAATCAAATAAATATCAATCTAGGGGGGGTTGATGGAGAATGGTCCTGTGCATGGCTTTGACAACATCAGACACGGGCAATGTACGGCCAGGTTTACACTTTGGTACCCCACTTTTTACTAACCAGGCTTATGCTTGGCAAGTCTCAGCTCTACTCTCAATGGGTTTATTGACACTAAAGTGAACTAACAGGTCTTTTAAGTTCGGAGGGCGTTTAAATGGCAAAACGGGTGGGGACGGAAATACTCTTCTTAGCCTACCGTGGCTCTCAAGAATAGACCAATGCTTACGGATAATAGTTGTTAAGAGGGGTGGGGGGAAATCCGGGTGATACAATGTAACTAAAGGAACACGATGTGCTGCGTTTGTGATGGAATACGTTATGCGTCTCCCTAGACACTTGCGCCCAGCCTTTTCAATTACACTCTGGACTTACATACATACATACAGTACATACATTACATACATAACAGTACATACATACCATACATACAGACATACATACATACATCCTTGCAAAGAGCTTCCCATTGGGGAGTTTACTGAAAATTATCTCTTAAAAAGACACTTTTAGACATTTTTTCGAAAAAATAACTTTTTCAAAAAATTATATAAGGAAGAATTCAAACCTATATAGTTTTGAGTTTTTTCTTAAAAAGACACTTTTTTAGACATTTTAAAGATTTTTTTTTAACGTGTTTTTTTTCATTTTTTTTTCTAGATTTCTCACTTGTCTTAGCCAAGAGGATTGCGCCGCAGGCCTCTATAGTTAATACTAAAACTAGACTAAATCCTCTTTTCTACTCTTTACGGAATAAAACCTCAATACTAGTTACCAGTTTATTGCCGTTATTAGGACATTCGTGACATAGTAACTCTAGTAAAAAAAACCCCAAAATTTAAATTTTGAAATTGATATCTCTCACAATGTAAAAATACACCCAGAGTCTCTTTATACTTAAAATTACTCCCAGAATGTATCTCTAGTAAGTACATACATGCATAATATACCATACAATATTGCCGCTATACAGGCAGCTCTTAAGCGCAGAACAAAAACTAATGGAATAACACGAAAATATAATAAGAGAAAAATAGAAAAAACAGAATCAATTTTCAAAAAGTGAGGTCTTTAAATAGTTCTTAAAAATGGCCAGTGTTGTGTGCTTCCTGATGTGACGTGGAAATGTGTTGTTCCAAAAAAGCGGACCGAATGAACAATGAAGGCATATTAGTCGGGATGGTTGATGGGTGAATGTATAGCAAGCAGTGTTTTGTGTGTTTGGTGTCAGCACCAGAACGAAGTTGTCGTGCAGAATGCATTGATTAATATTATTTAAGTCCTATTCATAAGGCTCTTGGATGTTGATTATTTTGACTCCAGCTGAGGCGGGTGACAGGCTGTCTGAAACCATCCGTGGACTACCGTTATCCAAAACCCGATTTTAATGTAAAAAAATCAAGCAATAAATAAATCCAACACACAAATCAAAACGAGTCGTGACTGCAAAGATTAAAGACACATTTTGAAACGCATGAAAAGAAGAAGAAACCAACTCGGCTGAGGACCGCAAGAACTTTACACAAGGCTCTTCGCACTAAGCCGTCTTAAGAAAGACCGGGGATAAAGAATGGGAGAAGAAAACTGTTAGTTATCAAGAAACAAAAAATCAGGGAAAACTTTTTTTGGGCATTCTCAAAGCAGACCTGCAATGGTAATGGGTACTTCAGCTACGCTCCCCGAGTTTTCAAAAGAACGCCGCACATTTTCTACCCTACTAAATATTCTCGATCCGATTTCTTGATTTGACCAAACTTTTATGGGTTTACCTAGCTCAACTCCAGCTATACATCATTCAATACAGATGTTATTCGACAATGCGACGTAAAAAAAATTATCAGAAGCGAAAGTAGTCTTCCGCCCCTGGTCCGGATGCAATAACTTATGTCATTCTCAAGACATTTCCAGGTGTTCACCATGTTCTCGCAACCTTGTTACACCCCCAAAAAACTGTTGTCAACTTCATAAAATTCCACCGGCATCCTGGTACCACAGCTTCAATTACAATGATTTACAAGAAGCTAGTCATGAACAACCCGAGAACTTTAGGATGATAGCACTTTCGAGGGTTCCAGGCAGACATCCATCAAATACTTGTTCTCGTACTACAGACTTCTCATAGCAAACAAAGTGATAGACACTTCTATTCAGAAGGCTTTATAGTGATTTCAATTGATATATTTTTGTTGTGTTGGGGGTAAAATATGGGGAGTGGGGGTCGTTAAAAGTTATTGGACTACAGCGACGGGTTGGAAGTTAGACATGGTATGGACGTATTGACAGACCTCGACCAAACTTGTAAAGAAATTTCAATGTTTCATTATTAACGTGATATTCTAAGATATTGAACTATGAGTTTGACACAAACTTTAAAAGTCAGTGATTGTCCCTTTAACAATTCCTGCATTATCCGTTATCTTGTTTTCTCGAGGCAGTCGTGATTTCAACAGTAAAAACCAAAAATGGCGGAGGCCTGGAGAGTCGCGGAAAACACTTTTTGCCCCAATTTGAGTCTGATTTGGCCGATCGCAGGAATTGGGCGAAAATTGGCAACAGATCGCAGCCAATGTACTAATAACGTTATCCTTTCTGTTTATAATTAAGCCGCTGTCTGGATCTATTCTAGCATTAAATCGACTGCCGTATGTCTTACTGTGTGCCGGGTGTACAATTAGTGGCAAAATTCTGCACCGTGTCAGTACGTTTGATTTTCTAGTCTCCAATCTGGGTTGTACTTTTGCCATTCCCTGGTGAATTCGGTAGCCTCAACCGGAATAAAATGCAGTGTTGGATGGATGTGCTGGCAGATAACTGAATTCCATCCCAATCACTTATTTTGGATAGCTAGAATCCATTGAATCATGGAATTGTCCATCCTGTCGTCGCACATCCGGGGATTTGCTCCAGTTATTGCACTTACTCCCCAAATCTTGACTGAAACTTTGCATTGGAGTGATCTGGGAGAAAATTTCTACTCTTTTTGAAAATTCTTTCTGCTTTGACGTGATGGATTAAAATTTTTCTTAAAAAGTGATTGAGAAAATATCAAAATGCACAACATATATAATTAAGTTTGGATTGGATTTGTAAAAGGATTAGGCTTGTTGTTCAAATATAATTATACATTTGAACTTTCCTAATTCAACACATTATATTCTTTTACTCCAGTATTCAGAGGGAGGGAAGGAATAGCCTGTTTATGACGCGACTGCGACCGACAGAATTCAATGAATTCCATTCAAGCTTAGTTGTGAATTGATGATATTGTTCATCATGATTCAGGTACATTACACAAAATTTAACTCTTTTTAACTAAAAAAAACGAAATGAAATTCCTAACAGACTAATGTGATATATGTTGGGTAAGTTGCCCATGTGCCTTGTTTAAAATTGTCGGGAACCATTTGGGAAACCTGAACTCTCGCCGAAGAGCAGACGTCATATTCAATATTGCTGCGCCACGAACAAAGGGAATTTTTTGTCGAAGAGGTTGTCAAAACCGTTGCATTGTATTGGACATGAACATGCGGACCGCCAAATTCGCATCAATATTGCAAGCAGGCTTTCTCGCTCATTCAGTCGGAAAAACTCTTTGTGTAAATCAATACACACCGTTTTATTCGTGGGATAAATGGGGTTTATAGAAACATCACCAAGTTCTTAGTGAAAATAATTTCCCATGCCAAGACATAACAAACTTTCTTGTCATATCACATTTTTTTTGATCTAGAGGATGCCTTTGGATCAGTGCACCAATTGATTAGTCAGTCTTTGACAGATTTCACTTTCCTTTAGCAATTAAATGCTATATTGGAAAACCTTTACTCCAACTTACAGGGCAAAGTCACCACTCCAAACTGGAATCCTTCCAATTTCAGTTTTTCCCACAAAGGGGTTTTTCCCCAAGGTGTCCACTGTCTCCCCATCATTTTTCTTGTTGTTTTCAACCCTATTCTAGAAAAACTTCAGCAAAACGAATCTTTCGGTTATGCTGGTTAATGAACGTTCAATACATCACTACACCATTTGCAGATGATTTCAAATTGATAAAACAAACAAAAGCCATCAACGTATCGTTAATGAAATCACAACCTGGACTCAGTCAATGACCTTGAAATTGAAACCTGTTAAATTGTAAATCCTTTTCTATTGTT
>JAMKCH010002616.1:0-87177 GCA_023653785.1 Ophioderma brevispina | reverse complement strand
CAACCAGTATATCCAATTTTGTATTATCTGAGTGAAGGTGCACCAAAGAGAGCATTTGTAAGACAAGAAGTGCTGGTTGTCCCAAGGGGACGGTCAATCCTCCAAAAAATGTGAAGTAAAAAAAAAATCCGGCTGAAATTTTATTCCAGTCGGGATTTTTAGTTTGTGGGTTTTATCAAAATGAAATCATAGTACATATGTCCATTTTTGCTTTTCCGCTTACTTGGTTGTAGAGGAGCGGGGGTTTTGGGTTTATAGTTTTTTGCTAGAAGAGATGTTTGCCCAAACTTTGTCACCTCCATGAAGAGTAATGATACATGATTCTCCATTGGAAGTTTCGATTTTTTCGGAGTATGTGATTTTGTAAACTTCATTTTCTTCAAGAATCTTCCCATTTTAGGATTCTTGGAATTTGATTTTTGTGATTCTAGAAGCTGATTAAATCTTTCGTGGAAATTTTAAATTTGAAATTCCATATTTAACCATTTAATTGGTAAGTAAGTAAACCAAGTTTTTTATAAATCAATTTTTGATAGATTGCACAGGTGCACGTGTTTGATTAAAATTGATGGATTTGTACAGGGATTTGCCGGATGTATGAGGACTGGGTGGTGAGGGATTCTAGTGTTGTACGTGGATGGAGGTGAGGGGATTTACAGGAATCTGATTTATATTTTGGCTCAGAATCCCCCTTATAACCTACTACTGGAATGGTATTCTGGTTCTTGAACTTGAAACCTGCCTTGCAATACTTGCGCCCATGTCCAGCACCTCCGGCACGCGTAACATGTGTTCTGTGGCGGGACTGTGCGGAGCTGTATCTTGGCCCACGAAAGGACTGCGTTGCCAACACCAGAAACAGAAGACAAACTAGGAGAAGTAGCGGTGGATGCAGGAAAATCCTAAATCTTTTAGCTGCACTCGGTTCTTTGAAGACGCCTTGAGCTTCTAGCTTGCTCTGGTTTCCGCGCGAACGAGTCGACGATCCCATTAGCTGAATCCTCGGCCATTTCTTTAGATACATATTCTTCGACCGTGGCCCAGCCTGACGGACTGGCGTCTGCGATACGAATCAGTTTTTGCCTCTTCTAGAATGTCCTGCTTAATCGATTCTACCATGTGCCCCACTTCAGGAGATGGGTTAAGTGATGACTTCTTTTAGTGATTCCAATGTTGACTGGTTGAACAAAATACTGTCTCCTATGTCCTTCACGTTTCCATTTCACATTCTGCGATGCTGCCACTGTTTCAATTTGCCTAAGTTTTGAAGCCTATTCTGAAAGCTTCTCATTACAATATGTTCCTGACGAGCAGTAAAAGTCTGGAACAACTCTTGAAGGTCCTCCTTGGTCGCGGGAGACGAACTCATAATTAACAAAGAGAAGTAGAAGCAGCGAGCGTAAAAATGGCCGGGTGTATGCTGCAACGGACAAGCGTGAAGTGAAATTGCCACACAACCACGGGACAAAGCGATTATAGAACCATTTCACCCTCATTCTAATCATAACAAAAGGAAACTATTGCCACTTACACACTCTGACACTCACACTCATTACAAGCTAACAAACTTAAAATAGATTTATTTAATTAGTAACTGGAACTCAACCGCAATAAATCTATATTTTTCCAGGATAATGTAATGATATTGGATGAACCATTATAACACATGATTAATTGTGGAATCGATCAAGGGAACTTACCTATACAAAGGGGATGTTTGTCCTTTGAGGTTATATTATCTTCCCTGGTTTATTGCCTACACTTTATTACACTAAGAACAGAAAATAATTAAAACAGGTTGGGGGGGGTCTCAACACAAATGACCACAGGACTTGCTACAGACATCAGTCTCATTTTAGCCTTATTGTATATAAATGACCCTTTTTATGCCAATTAGTACGACAAGGTTCGTTTCAAAATGTTCTCAAAATTGTTGAGCATTACTCAAATTTTCTTCATTGTAGGAAAATGAGTCGAATTTCTCAGATCTGAGTCCCAAATTGGTCCAATTGCTTAAAATGTAAAACTTTTTAGGAAAAAAGGGGGAAAAATTTGGGTTAAATTTGGGCCCCCAAAATGCAAATGGTATAGCTACGGGTCCGTTTTTTGGCAAATAATGATATAGCTATGGGTCCTACTTCTACAGAACTCTCGGAGGACAAATCCCTACCCAAACAAAACGTAGGGACCCACCCCCATGGGGGTATAGGGGGACTCTATACTTGATCTTGCGTACGACAAGAAGTCAACTATAACTAGTATACATACCTTTGTCTCTGAAGTGAGGCATCGTGGTTAATTTCACCGTAATTAAACAACGATTCCTTCCATTTCTTGGTTGCTTTACTTACCATGGGGTATTAATAGCAAGAAAGAATGGGTGTGTAGGGGTTATTCTACATTCAAGAAGAGGGTTTATAGATGACTGATTGTGCAAAAACCTGCGCCTAACTATTGCTCTGGACAGGATGGGGTCTGGCAGAAAGGCAATTTTGTGCATATTATGTCTCTATAATTAGGTTATTTGCATAGTACAATTTTAGTGGCAAAACATTTTTAAACAAAATAAGATAATGATACAATGTCATTGTGAAATTTGCCACATTTTGTTACCAAGGTCGAGATACTTTGGACGATTGATGCCATTTTTGACCTTGACCTTGGTCAAGGTCACTAAAGGTCAACGAAAAAAAAGGCAACATGGTTTTTGTCTGAATACGCAGACCGTGTATACGTGTATAGTGGGGGCTTGCCAAACAATAACATGAACTTCACAAAATTTACATAGGCCCCTCCCAATATTTGTCATACGCTGCTAACTCTCCAGCTCCCCATTCAAAATCTTACGACATGGAACACATTACTCCAAGACCGGACAAACACACTATTACAAACCTATGACAGAAACTCCCAACTGGAAAATAATCTCGACGCAAGGGAATTGTGTCACAGTGAACCGATATGCATGTTTCAACAGAAAACATGTACGTGGTGCGACCAATATTCGCCTGCCAATGTTGGTTCTCCATCACAGACCGTGGATCACACATTTCGGTAAGTCCCCTATACCTTTCGTCCACCGGGGGACAATTGTTTACGACCTCGGCTCAAAGGTTGCAACAAATTCAATTCAACACCAAAAGAAACTCAAATCACGACTGATGTACAATCACAATACTTTATTCATGGTGTTAAATAGGTCAGATTGGCAACGTTGAGACAACGTTTGCATGAAATAACAGTTTTTAGTATTAAATTATTACAGCTGATTTAACTGGTTAATAGATTAATATGAATCACTTAGAGTCAATTTGATGGTGGCAAGGAATGCTTAAGATGTTAATATATTTATGCTATGGAAGAGTGAATCACTTTTGCGAGCAAGGTTCAGGGTTATGTCAAATCATCTTCGTGAAGTTGAATCACCAATGATGTGTACAGCTTCAATCCTAGTTCAGTTGACATGGGAGTTTCTGTGGCACTTACGAAATCCATTCTGGTGTATGGGTTTGATTACCAGAATCACAGCAACAGATCAGGTCAGAGGTAACAGCAACAAAAACGGGACATTACGCCCGGAAACTCTAGCACAGTCAAATTGGCACTGATGACAAGTGGCGGACCTTTTGACCTCCTCCTGACCTCCTGGTCAAAGGTTACATAAAAACAATCAATAGGAAGAGTGCAACCCTCTAAGCCAATGCAACTCCTCTCCAGAGGGTGGGGGATCCTGCTGAGTCTCAACAGAATTATGGTGTTAAGATTCCTTGCACCCTTGATTTTTCATTCACTTTAATTATTATCATTATATCTTATTCCTTGCACCATCATATAAATGCAATCATCTGGCATGGGTTAAAGGGACCCTGTGTAACAACATAGACTTCTCAAACCACAACCAATAAACCGTGAGCTGACTCCACCGTCTTCAAAATATTTAGTGCTGCTTCTACGCCCGAAGAAGAAGAAATAATTCAAAATTATTTTTATTAACATCATTTTATTGGAATATATTTTATTTTAATCACGCATGGAGAAATATCACGAGTACATATCATAATCTTGTTATATAGAGATATTATATCTATATATATAATCTATATAATATATATATATATATATCATATATACATTTCATACACATTTATACACTATTTGTATTTATTTCTTACATGACAGTAATTCACAAGGAGGTTTAAGTAGCTCCAATCTCTCACATTGTTTATTAATTATTTCGAGTTGCTAGTGTATCAGAATGCTGATCCATGTGATATGGACGGCATTACGCTCCGAACGCTATGGTTACAAACTCGAAAGGACCCATCACGTGCCGTGGTGGCGCAATGATTAGCGAATCCGAGGATCTTAGAACGGAGGGTTGTGCGTTCGAGTCCCATCCACGCAAGTTCCTTTGCGATAAATAATGCTACGTCCGCGTGTCCTGTGTTCTACACACACACACACACATATATAAGATCTATATATCAGATATAGATAATATATTATATGATATATATATATGATGCATCACGCAAATTATTTAATTGAATATAGAATAATGTCACTCTGTGCATGGAAAGCCCTAGGCTACCCCTTCATAGTATCTACAATAAATAAACAATTCCTGTTCTGGTTATGAAAATTAGCTCATTAAATAGGTAATAAACTTTACCAGTGAGGTGTGCATGGAAGCCTTAGATATATATAAGCTTTGCATGGTCCCATTTAATAGCATCTACCAATAAACAAAAACATTTTTATATTTGCCAAAATTATACTTAATTACTACATTCACTACGTTTCCTTCAATACAAAATACTTGATAATTCAAACCTATAACCAGGATGTCACATATACACATAGAAATAGTATCGCACCATATCTTCAAGAAATTCATTCGATTGTAACAAATAAAGGAAGTATCTCAAAGGTTCAGTTATACTCGAGTCATCTGATATGTACCCCGTACCATTCTTGCGGAGGTGAAAAAATACAATTGAGGAGCAGGGACTTCCTTAATCATGTTATTATGAGCAATGTGTAAGGCCCTGAAATGAAAATACACTATAGTGCGTTTACATACATGTGAAGGAAATTGTAATAAAGCGGCAGTTGGAGTGGTTAAATGACCGGAGTGTCCTCCAAGAAAATCAGGGTTGTGGCATGTGCATTTGAATGAATTCTTTCATTTCCCGGTAGAGATAGGTTGACCCCTCTCCGACTTAGTTGCAATAGGTCCAAAACTCCGGGGGACCACGTATCAACGCGATCGGAGTATAACGGTGATGATCAGTCGTCGAGAAGTTACTCTAGCACCCTTAGTGACCTAGCTCATATAGGCCAGGTAGAGCTAGGTTGACCCCTCTCCGAATTATTGCAATAGGTCCAAAACTCCGGGGGACGAACGTATCAACGAGAATCGAGCGATACAGTGTGATCTAGTCCGTCGAGAAGACTCTACACCCTTCAGTGACCGAGCCCTACGAGAATTGAATCTGAATGTATTACAGTGTCTACAGGCCATTTATGGATTGACCCAAACTAAAATTGCCCAACAGAAACATTTGGTTTTAATATATCCTAACGTCCTTAGAGGAAAAATGATACCAACCGACGATTCACCGCAAAAAAAGGGAGGTATCGTTTTTTTCTAGAATATGGGACCAATTTCCCCCTAGATACAAGGTAGGGGTCTGCTCCATGATTTTTCAATAAACACCTTTAAGGGACGTTCGGGACGTGAGGTTGTCAAAAAATAATATATTGAAAAGTTACCAAATCAACCTTAGGGAAACAGGTTTAGAAAATAATGGAAAATATTGTAGCAATTTGCAGCTGCAGATTACGCAAACACTTACTTTTTTAATCCTTAAAATTAACATACTGGTATAATGTTGACGCGTTTCGGCCGGTTCCATGTTTGACCCCTTGTATAAACTTTATTACACCCCCCCCCCAAAAAAATACCATTCCCTAATTTGATATTGGTTAAACCTTTGATAGTGTTTTAAAGGTTTTCTCAATACAATATAGTTTTGGGTTAAGTCGCCATTGTCTGCTCTGCTGGTCTAATGATTAAGGACCCAGCCCAGTGCCATGCGTCAGTCAGGATAATCGCACGCGAACCGTATGGGTCCGTGCAAGCAGCCTTGGAACCTTCCAATGCAGTGCGGCGAGGAGAGGGGTTCTTATCCGTCATATCATTTGAGAAAAAAAATTCAAAATAACTTCATTATCCTTAATAATTAACGTTTTATTATATATGTTTAGAGGTAATTTTAAAATAAATTAAAAAACACTCCAACATGTGCAAAAAGTCTTGCTCTTCTAGAATAGTGGCAATCGTACTATATAAAGACCTTGACGCAATTCATTATTGATGGTTTGTTTTGAAAATGCTCTGGAAGTGCAAGCAAGATCAGACTCGCTAAAGACTATCAGAGGGGGACTAATCTTTAGTACTTTCTGAGTTTTCAAAACAAACCATCAGTGATGATTGCGTATAAATGCATAGGATATTTCTTTAATTACAACTGTATTCGATGTTAAAGCCTTAACGCAGACATGCAGGTGCAAAAAACTTGACTGGCTTTTGAAAACTATTTTATTTGTGAAGCCTGGGTTCTTCAAGTAGCCGTATTGATTCCCATAGGCCTGCTATTATATAGCAACGTGATAGCAGCCACACTTTTCTGAATGGCTTTCAAACATTACGAATTGAATTCTAAACATTAGAAATTTTATATTTTAGAAAAATATAATGTCAACGCATAGTATAGTTCGTGGCCGAAGTAAGGGAATATGGTTCCCGTGGGCCTTTCGTGTTTATTTTCTAATTTGTATGGGGCTTCCAATATATATTAACCACTCTATCAAAAAATCGATGGTGCCAATTTTTCTGAGCTTTATAATATATATTTATGCAAATAAAATGCGTATTAAAAATAGTGAAAAACGCTCAAGTACATGAAGGTTTCACCGAAAAGGTCGAATATACTCCTTTGATCCATTATAAACTCTTATCTAGCGTTTCCATCTACATGATAGCGTCTTCAATTGAAGATGGCGGCCAAAAACGGGCGCATTTGCAGGATAACACTTAAATTTGTCACATGAAATGTACAGAGATTGGTTATACCATCCCAAAAGTGTATAGTAAAGTGTGATTTTTCCTTGCCATTAGAACTCGTGTCTGGTCGTTTCCGTTTTCATAGCAAGTGGATAAATCCCAGATGGCGACCAATACGTCTACCGTTTCAGGACTTTCAAAAGCTAAATTACCATAGTCTGTATTATATTTAGGTATGTATCTCCAGAAAAATTATGTAAAGGTATACATTGGGGGTATGAGACATGTTTTTATACCAGATATTTACATTCATATTACTTTATCTGTTATCAGTCTTAAATTGGAAGATGTTGGTCAAGTGAAAAGTCAGGTACGTGGCAATTGGTAGGTTTAAAGAACTTAAACGGAAGGATATTGCCATAATTTCATTTTAAAGTATGTTAACAAACCAAATATAATAACATGAGTTCTAATTGTCAAGGTTATATTGTTCATATTAAAATTTGTACTTTTATGGTGATTTCTGGATAACATAACTAAATATATCCAGATGGTAAATTGTACATTTTAACGAAATTTGAAGACGTCCATATTGGCTGCCATCTTGGAATTAAGGCAAGATGATATTAAATATATGCCTGCCAATAGTTTACGATGCCTTTAAAATAAAGTTACATGGTTTCTTCCACACATTTATTATAGCTAGTCAAAGTGTGTATTTATTCACAAATTTTGCCATTTTTATGGAACTTTTGGAGACATTTTAGTACCCATCCTTGATCCGAAGCAAGCTAATGCTTGATAAGAGTTTCTGATTACTCGTGAAAATATATGCGTGTTTTTTCCTCATATTAATGATTATTTTGGCCCAATTTTTAATATTTTTCATTTTTGGACGCCATCTTGAGTATTGCTGGAATGTTGCATGTTTTCATTGTTTTTAACATTTTGACTGCGTTATAGAATGATAATAGGAAGCTATAAACGGTTGATTTGATTGTGTACTGGTGTATTTTGAAATATGACGTCATACTTAATTTGCATGTAAAATGGTGAACACACACTCGAAAAAATTGGCACCATCATTTTTTGGTTCAATCATATCATTATTAACAAGTTCCCGCAGAGAACGGAAAATAAACATTAAAAGCCCACGGGAACACACATGGCCACCGACTAGTACTCTGAGGGTACAAAAAGATTGTTCTTGTTAATTAAGATGTGCGCGTTTATGTAATCAATTTTCTGAAAGAAAAAGAGTACAATATCACATTATTTAGAATAGTCTACGCATGTGAATTCAACTTATACTTTATACAGAAACCAATATTTGCTCAACACATTTTAGCCAGGTCTGACACCATAGATTGTAGATACTAAGTTTTAGAGGGTGTATATACGATGCAGACATGTTCTTTGATATTGAGCAGTAATTCAATATCAAGTGAGTGGCGCTATTTCTAGTTCCTACAAGAAGTTGTGACATGTGGTGACCTGCGTGTATTATCTGATGATCCGCGATATCCGTTCATTATCTGATGTTCTTTGCATTATCTGGTGACCCGGTGCATTATCTAACATGCACTAGTGCATTTGTGAAACATTTAACACGAGAATTGTATGCTTTGTTATTTGCAATCCACGGGATTAGTAACAAAGCTAAACTACACCATCGTCATCTGACGATTGCCTAATGGCATGAAACTCATAGTAACGCTTTCATTTTGCACAGAAAACAAAGCGCACATACCACTCAGGGTTGTTCATTGCTTATTCTATATGGCAAGCCTTTTGGTTAGACCTATTACATGTTTACATAATAACACATTTACTCGGTGACTTCGAAGGTTTATTCACATCTGTACTATCTTGTTGTACGAACACAGCAAACAGACTATCCACCCAGGATTGAATTTTCTCGTTTTTGAGCAGACGAGATCGCCAGGCCGTCAGTTTGTGGTAGTTTTTGAGGAGATCTTCGGCCGGTACCTTGGTCACGTCAGTGGCAAGCTCTATGCTATAGCAGACACCCAAGTCGGCGATTGTTATCTGTGTAAAGTGGTGTCAAACAGTATTATGTTTAATACAAAAAAAAAATAACTAAGACTGGTCTCAAAGGGAGTTTAACTTTAAAACCCTGGTTTCCTGGTTTAAACCAGGGTTAGTCCTCCTCGTGGGTGCACTTTTTCGACATACTCTAAAATCCCATCTAAATACGCAATTTGACGAGTGATAAAATTCCTCAGGATTTTCTCACCTATTACCATGGTCATCTTGGCAGATTATTTAAAGAAAAAAATTCCAATCGATGAAGACAACCCTGGTTTAAACCTGCCGTAACCCTGGTTTAAACCTGCAGAACCCTGGTTTTAAACCGGGTTTTTTTTTGTTTTTTAAAGTTAGACTCAGTAAGACAGACTCTAGTTAAGAGATACCAGCCTACGGTTATTAGTTTGTAATTAAAAATTAAAATAAGCAACATGCACGAAACCCAGCAACAAATTTCCTGCTAATGATATGTGAAATAAGGGAGGGGTCCCGCTATTACGACGCCGTTGAGGATCGCTAGAGATCACAGGGGAATGCATTTGTTTAACAGAGAAGTAAAGGGGGTAAATCACCATAAATGAAATGACTCCGTTCATTGTTATATATAAATATTAAAAACAACCCTTACAATGGTGTTGATTTTTCAGCTCTAATAGGTGTGGAAATACGAAACATTCCTTGATAACATATTTTTCTTATTCAGTTTACACGTGTTAAACTCATTACGACGTCTAAATTTGGAACTTCTTGGGCCGCCGCCGTCTTGCGCTCATTCATTTGAATGAAATAGGTGGAATTATGAATAGTTTTCAGGTTTTTTCCATTTGGGACCCCCTTTGTAAACATGTATAATCAAAGTTTTCCGATTTTTCAATTGAGGGGGATTTCAAAAGTCAGACTTTGTTAAGTACGTACATTCTCCCTAACGATGAATCCCTCTTGTTTTGATTATGTTCAGCAATTAGTGCCACTGTATCCAGTACTTTTGGACTGTGTGGTCTCGAAAGTATTTTTAAATCAATTCTTTCCTGAATTATAAAAAAATAAACAAGTTAAATATTGACTCGATATTACTAGAAAACCAAGTC
This sequence comes from Ophioderma brevispina, assembly GCA_023653785.1. NCBI lineage: Eukaryota > Metazoa > Echinodermata > Ophiuroidea > Amphilepidida > Ophiodermatidae > Ophioderma > Ophioderma brevispina. The sequence continues at coordinate 76,971 of JAMKCH010002616.1, read as the reverse complement.
CTATGATTGTTAATTAAGGCTAGTACTGAAGCGGATTGACCTGGTCCATTCAGAGTGTTTTTACCGTAGCCGTCCAGTACTGATTAGAAATATCATTTGAGCCTGTAGATCATCACCTCACAGCAATGTCCCTAAACTGTACTCTACTAAACACATGTCAGTACGTAGGTATAAAAAGTGTTGAAAGTGTTTAAACCACAGGATTTTCATAATCAATGCTAAAAATTATCTAAGTACTAACGCTTATGTGCTAAAATTGGAGCGTAAAAGTCGGCTCCGTCACTGAGCAGGTCAATATTGCCTACAATCAAACCAGAACAAAACAAATTCTAATTTTACTGCTATACGCCCGAAGTGTGAATCAATGTGACTCACCCTGTGGCGCTGCGATGCTGGGATGGGGATCTGTACATTGAGAGCAATTAAAGGCTATTCATAGTATTGAAATATATTTTTTTTTTAGTAGTAATTAAAATAGTCATCTATAACTATAGATAGTAACCTAAATCTCATTTCCAAAGTATGAGATGATCGGATTTTTCCGTTTTCATGCAGAACCTTTATGCACGTATACCGTCCCATAGGATACCGTGATTCCGGATCCGAATTTTATAAAAAAAGGTTGTGATCTTCTATATGAAGACTTCGATTTGGCTTCGTTATTTTTCACACATTGATTAGTGAATGAACAAGCATTTATGTAGATACACAAAACACGATTTGTTTGAAAAATAGTGCGCCCTCATCGGAAATCCCTGAGTCAGCCCTTAAGAGACGGGCCCTTCTATCTATCCGGGTGTAAAAAGGATATATGGTCCGCCTGGAACCTAGTCCGGGCTCCATAGACCGACAACCTGAATAATCGTAAACTAATACTGCGTGAAGAGTCAACGAATCGATTGCCCTATGTTCACCATTGTTTCCGGACCGTGAGAACGGAGTACAATATTCTCCTTGCCACACAACCCCGGCCATTATACTGCAAAAAGTGCTCATAAAAATGTTTACAACATCCAACCATGTGGATTGCATCCGCATGGACATACAATAGGCGTATAAGGGTTTGCATTCTAATTTTTTTAATTTTGGGGTAAAAAATGGCCAAAAACAATCAAAAATTGGCCAAAAATCCATAAATGAGTCAAAATGCCTTCCTTTTCCACAATCATAATGGGAATATTAAAGTTTTTCTCTTCCTCAAGAGAACTATAATTAACTATATCTCAGTACCATTTCAGTGGCACTTGTAGGGTCAAACATTTGTCCAAATAGTGCAAAATAGGTAAATCAATCAGATTGCCCTTCTTTCCTTTTCTCAACCTTTTCACATCAGAAAAAAAACATTGCGTGTACATCCCAAGGGAACACAAATGAGCGATTGAGTGCTAGCCATTTCAATTTGCATATTCTGGGTCCAAATTGGTCAAAAACATCAATTGTCCGCAAAAATCCATAATGAGTCAAAATACGTTCCTTTTCAACAATCATAATGGGAATATGTAAAGTTTTCTCCAAGAACTATAATTAACATAGCAGTAGCCATTTCAATGGCACGTGTAGGGTCAAATTTGTCCAAAACTAGGTCAAAATGTCCACACCAGTTCCATTTTGTCCAAAACAATAAATTAGGCAAAACACTCTCTTTCTTTCTCAAATAGCCCTTATGGGAACATAATGTTACTTCCAAGGGACGTGCTTAAGTATATAATGTGCTAGCTTTTCCAATGACACATGTTGGGGTTACAATATCCAAAAGGGTAAAACTAACCAGTCATAATTGGCCTCTTTCTCTAAAAATACTCAGAAAAAGGGAATATAATAGGTGGATACAGTGTGCTAGGTATTCCATTTTAACCCCCATTTTGGATGTCCACATTGGTTGAGGACAAAATGAACTCAAGACTGGAGGGGGGATTTCAAGATTTATGGTCAATATGGTCAGCAATATCAACTTAAACTATGATTGATAACTGTACTAATACAGCAATAATTCCTTCAAGGTTTTATTGGTGAATCCATTAAATTTCATCCCTCATTAATTAGGGGTATTTTGACTATCCCAATTCTCAGATTTGAGGAGATTTTTACCACAAATGGTATATTAACTCTCTTGCCTAGTTGGTCAAATTTGTTAATCAGGTCATAATTCGCGCCACCAGATAGTACATTAAAGTTGAAAATAATGAGTTGGCCATTATAATGCACTTTCTGGAGGGAGCAAAGAATCAAAAGTTGTTACAATTGTTATTATTAATGCCGCCCTTTTACGGTTTCTCATAGTGCTATGATACACAATTCATAGTCATTGTCATATTTATTTTCATCAGATAAAAACATCAAAAGACCACAGAAAAACACTTATATTAAAACATATTAAGATGGAGGAGGAGCAACTAAAAGCAGAATTGCCTTGAATGTTGACCCACCTCATTTAGAGATTGGTTTAAGAGAAACTACTAGTTTCTCTGGTTAGCAAGTGGAATTAGGTCTATCCTTTCCTCGAGAGGTCTTCACAAAGCTCTTATTAAGACTATTTTAGATTGGTCTGAGTACAAACTACTAGTTCTCTGGTTGGACAGGATGAATTAGTTTTTATCTTCCCTCAGAGAGGTCAGCACATACAAGCTTTATTAAGACTCATTTAGCTTGGTATTAGTACAAACTACATAGTTCTCTGGTTACAGGGATGAATTAGTTTTTATCTTCCCTCAGAGAGGTCGGCACACGCACCCGCTCTTTAATTAAGACTCTTTAGATTGGTATGAGTACACACTACATAGTTCTCTGGTTAACAACAGAGATGAATTAGTTTTTATCTTCCCTCAGAAGGTCGGAACACACACACATTAACAGCTCTTAATTAAGACTCATTTAGATTGGTAGGAAGTACAAACGACTGTTCCTCATGGTTAACAGGGATAATTGTTTTATCTTCCTCAGAGAGGTCGTTTGCACATTCAAGTCTCTTATTAGACTCATTATAGTATTGGTTTGAGTAGAAACCACATATTCTCTGGTTTACAAAACAGGATGGAATTAGTTTTTTTTATCTTCCCTCAGAGAGGTCGGTACACACCAACCTCTTAATTAAGACTCATTTAGATTGGTAGGAGTACAACACATAGTTTCTCTGGTTAAAAAGATGAATTAGTTTTTATCTTTCCTCAGAGAGGTCGGTTGCATCAAGCTCTTAATTAGACTCATTTAGATTGGTTTGAGTAGAAACTACATATTTCTCTTGGTTCACAGGGATGAATTGTTTTTACTCTTCCCTCAGAGAGGTCGGTACACACACACAAGCTCTTAATTAAGACTCATTTAGATTAGGAATTGGTATGAGTACAACTACATAGTTCTCTTGTTACATGGATGAATTAGTTTTAATCTTCCCTCAGAGAGGTCGGTACACACAAACCAAGCTCTTAATTAAGACTCATTAGGAATTGGGTATGATACAAACTACAGATGTTTCTCGGTTAACAGGGGAGTAATTAGTTTTATTCGTCCCTCAGAGAGTCGCACACAACAAGCTCTTAATTAAGAACTCATTAAGATTGGTTTGAGTAAACAACTACATAGTTTCTCTGGTTAACCGACCAGGGAGCAATTGGGTTGTTATCTTTCCACATTTCGGCACACAAAGCTCTTAGTTAGGACTCATTTAGATTGTTTTGAGTAGAAAATACATATTCTCTACTCTTCTTTGTCTCTGGTTAACAAGTATGCATTAGTTTTTATTTTCCCAGAAGGTCGTCAGATTAACTCGACTCAGAGATTTCTGAATATATTTTTTTTAATATTAATTAAAAATATAAACAGAACTAATAGTCACCTAGAATGCTCAATTCAATTTTGAGATGAATCGAGTTCGTTTGATGAGTAAACCAAAATGTGTATAGCAAGTGGGCATAAGGTACTGTGTAGGGCTATAACAAATTTCCGGGATTCCGGATTTTTTAACATAGAATGTGAGTTTTCTATAATGAAAGGATTTCGATTTCAGCTTACCTAATTCACACAGTAATTATTATATGGACAGCATTAGGTCCATCAAAAAACAACATTTGTTTGAAAATTGAGGGCGCCTCATCGGGAAATCCTCTGTGTCAGCCTTGAAGAAGCTCCTTAATTAGGGCTTATTTCGATTGTTTTTGAGTAGAAACTACATACTTCTCTGGTTTACAAGGATGAATTAGTTGTATATCTTTTCCTCGGTGGTCGGCACACACAAGTTCTTAATTAGGACTCATTTAGATTTTTTAAGTAGAAGTACAAATATTCTCTGGTTAACAGGGATGAAGTTAGTTTTTATCTTTCCTCAGAGAGGTTCGCGGTGCACACAAGCTCTTAATTAGGACTCATTTATATTGGTTTGAAGTAGAAACTATACAGTGTTCTGGTTACAGGGGATAAATTGAGTTTTTATCCTTTGCCTCAGAGAGGTCGGTTGCATCAATCGCTTCATTAGTACTCATTAGATTGGTTTGAGTAGAACTACAAGTTTCTGGTTAACAGTGAATTGTTTTTATCTTCCCTAGAGAGGTCGGTAAACACACAATCTCTTAATTAGGACTCATTTAGTTTTGGTTAAACACATAGTTCTCTGTTTGACAAGGATGAATTAGTTTCTATTTTTCCCAGGAGGCCGGATTTGCTCATTGTAGTCTTCCGTTGCAATCAGAAAAGACCTTATGTCGGCATGATTCGTGTGTCTGTTGTCCGTCCTGTCTGTGTGGCCGTCTGTGTGTGTCAAACATACACCTATTGGTTGACACTTTTTCAACTTGTTACTTTTTAGTACAGTGGTGTATCAAGTTCATATTTGGTATGCTTATACATTTTTTACTTATACATTGAGGAGGTTATAAAAGGTCATTCAGGGGTCACTTAGGGTCATAATATTCCTCTAGTACACACCTTTTGGTTGACACTTTCAATTTACTGGAGCTTTAAGTGCAGTGATTGATCATACTCGAAATGCTTATACATTGATTGAGACAAGGGGTCTTATGTGGGATAACAGATGGGAAGGTCAAAGGTCATTCGTAAACCTACCTTATCAGCTCCATCGGTATGGAATATAGCATCGGTCGGTCCGTGAAATTCCTCACACGTGTCTACAATGCAGTCTATAAGCGTGCATTCCCAGTTAGATTCGCCATAATATTCTGATCAATATATAAATGTAGAAACCAAATCGATATTATTAAATCGATTATGCGCGCAAATAGTAAAGTAGAGCAATAATGTGAGATTTCTGAAGAAAAGGGGAAAATCATTTTCTTTAATATTGCTCTTAAATAACGAAACATTATACCATAAAAATGTAAGAAACTTTAAATCCATTAAACCAGGAAATTGACAAAATTTATAATGAAAAATCGAGTTTTACCTGCATAAAAGAGGCTATTGTTAAAGATCGGGGATCCCCAATTTTAATTATAATGATGGTCATTCAAGACATCATCTACAGCTAAACTATACTTAGAGGGGTTTAGTTAATTAAAAAAAAAAAAATCCAACGTATGTTACCAAAATCTTAATAAAATCGAGGCCCTAACACAAAAATTCTTTCAAACAAAGGTCTTCGGAAGAAAAACAAAGGTCCTCGGTACTTTAACGCAGTTCATTACGTTTTAACAATAGGCGGTTCTTTTAATGCGTTTGTGTGTGAGTATAGGTGTGTGTGTGTGTGATGGTGTGTATGTGTGTGTGTGTGTGTGCTTTCTGTAATCATGATAGTTGGATATCAGAAATAGTATTTGCAGAATGGTCGGGTTGTCGTTTTGTATACAAAAACTCCCGGGCCAAATAGCCCAAAATGGTCCTGTCTTTGATCAGTGGAGTTCCGTCGACCTCAAGGATTGGGAGTTCTCCAAAGTGAGTACCTTGAAGACGAGATAAGAGAGAATGAGACATGCTATAGACTTTCCTAGGGATAGAAAGCATGCTATAGATATTTTAGTCTACTTCCATTAGATCCTTTTATCTGTATCCCCATCTCCCCATCGTCACTATTAAAAGCTATTAAACGGATTCGGTTTTCATCTTGATAGAATGGCCTTCACCCAAAACCCTACCTGTAAAGTTTCGCGCCGATATTTCAACCCGTTTTGATGGAAGAGCTAAAAACGTGTTTGTTTTTTTTTTACCATGGAGAGTACTCTGTGGGTTCATACTTCATTGGCGGGCGTCGGCCGACGCTAACCTTCGAATAGGCCCTTTGCAAGTCAAATATACGTATCACTCTAAGAAAAAAAGGTGCGAAAGAGGTTCTAAGCTTGTCCTCTTTAGTGCTTCAACGAACCAAAAATAGTTCTTTAACCGCTGTATAGCACCTTTTATGGTTCTGTAAGGAACCTTTTTGGGTTCGTTTTTGAGGGTTCAATTCTTGAGGGTTCTATATAGAGGACAAAAAAAGGTTCTTAGCCGTATTTTTTTTCTTAGAGTGTACGCGTTGAATTATTATGCATTTATGGTCGATTTTGAGGTTAAAAAGTGCAACAAGTATTCTGAGCTTAACTTACGTTTCTTATACTCATCCCATTCCTCGCTCGGTAATTCAAACTTAACATCATCGAAAGGGGCTTCCGCTAAGTTGAAGACGAATCGCATGACCTCTGCTCTATCTCTGTTGTTGAAGTCGATTAATTTGTATTTTGGCATTTTGTTCTCCCTTATATTGTAATTAACGCTTTTGCTATTATTACCGCGGGTCTATTACAAGAACGCCCTTCTATAGTTTCTATGTCCTCTGACACTGCAGGACTGTAATGCACGTAATTCTGTGTTTCTACTTATATTAATTAATATAATGCTTAATGGGTAATGAACCGGATATTGAATTGTGATTCATGACTGCTGATATATTTTGTTCAACTCATAATTTTGAATCAATATAAGTCCAAGGTCAATCTGCAAGTTCCATTGCAGATTTTGGGTCGTATACCCCGGAAAGGGTGAATTTGCAATGGGCGAACAAATATCGCTTAAATTCCTTCTGATACTCCGTCTGAGGATCGGATAACCCGATGATCGTCAGTGAGGGTATGCCGTGAAACTCGATAACGGTTGCCTTTCCAGAGGTCTGTACTGTCTTACGCTCTCCTGTAATGGCTTGAGCACTTTTTAATTCCAAAGATACACTGTAAAAAACATACTGTAAATTTTACAGGAAAACCCTGTACACAAATTAAAACCAATTACCAATTACAATTACCAATACTTTGCCAACAATTAACCGTAAAATTCCAGTATAACTGTAAAAATTCAATCAAAACATATAAAACAATATATATTTGGTGAATTATTATAGGATTGAATGTGTGGAGAATAAAAAAGCACTGACGAACACCCTAACTTTGTAGGCCTATCAACAAATGTTTACGGTTCATAATACTGTAAAAAATTACAGTTTGTTGTAAAATATATTGCATCAAACTGTAAAATATACAGTAAATTTGAATGAAACCTGTAAAAAGCTGTAATTTTACGGGATTTTGTTGGCAGAATTGCTGCCAGTATTTTCTGTAAAATTTACAGTATTTTTTCCTGTCAATTTTAGTACTTAATCGTATAATTGAAAATTCATAATTGTGTATAATAATGTTGATGCTCATTATAATTCGAATAAAGGCTCCACTTTTAAATTGAGTCATTATAGGCATCAAATTGGAAATTGAACATAAAATTTACAGTATTTTGCTGTATTTCCAAATTACAGTCAAATACTGTAATTTTTACAGTATTTTACTGTAATTGCACTGTATTTTTTTACAGTGTAGTCACCTGAAAATACATACATGATGAATCGTGCTATCTAAAAAGAAAAATAGGGGACGTTGCGGGCAAACTATTCAGGCTATAATACGCTCGCCGCGTCACTAAAGTTATTCACCATGATGTAATATATTAGCATGCCAAAAGGGGAAGCACTTCTGGCACGTCATAGGGAGCTATAGGAATAATTCTTGGCACATCAAACGGGGAAGAAAGCATTTTAAACGGCTCTCCGAACAAAATACGCTAAATCGCCCGGGAGTCCAAGCGGGCCCGTCGCCATGGGGGGAACACCCCCAGTGTAACAGAATAGAAGAAAAAGAGGAAAAAGAGAAGAAAGGAAAGAGAAAAAGAAGGAAAGGAAAGGGGAAGGAAGAAACAAACGAGAACGGGACAGAAACCAAAGATTGAACTCCAACTTCCAATATATTAACAAACTATATTTAAATGGCTTCCTCCTCAAGCCAACTATTTTGGTTTCAAGTTTGTCATGGTAAATCAAGAATTGTTACTTATCTTACTTTGCCAACAGAATTTGTCAAATGGGTAAAATAAATTTAAGAAACCACGAGCATAGCAGTGGCATGGGCAAACCTGTACGGGAGCCATTTGCCATTTCCCCATCCCCCTAGTTTGGTCTACCAGTGTTAGGGGAAATTTTCAGTCGGGCCTCACAGTGATCAAAAATAAAATTGGCAGAGATCGGTTCCCTAGCCTCCCAGCACCATAAACTTATAGGTCTACTGGCCGATCATTTGAATTAATGACTATTTGTACGTCTAATTCCCCGCCCTTAATCGCTATCGAAGAGATCCGGGGCTCCGTGATTGGACCCCGGCGGGGGCTCTGCTCATGCACTACCACAGAGCCCCTCACCCCACCCGTTAAAACATTGGCGTTCGCTATGTGTAGTCCCCTCGCAGTCCATGTTTATAATACTGCCCGTCTCAGTGAGCAAGTGAGAAACCAGACTCTTTTCCTTTGAAGTGATTACTATTTACCCCTTCAAAAAAAAAGTGGGCCATCTTGAAGGTTCTGAATCGCTCAAATGCAAGACTTCCCGGGGGCTTCGCCCCCTGGCACCGGCAGGGCTCTGCCCTACACCCTACCCGTTAAAACAATCGCACACGCTCCCTCGCTTCCCCTTTACAGTACACGCTTATTATTGCCCTCTCAGTGGCAAATTTAGAAACCATCTTTTCTTTGAACGATTACTATATTACCCACCCCCTCAAAAAAGTGGACAAATAACATACATAATGACGTTCCTGAATAGCTTCAAAATCCAACACTTTCCTTCCGTGGGCTTCTCCCCTGGACCCCCGGCAGGGACTTTGCCACTGCACCCCACCAGGGATCCTAGACCCCACCGTCAAGGTTTCCGGTTTTGCCGGCCCTTGTGTCAAGGCACTGCGGTGTGCAGTTTGGTTTGATGAATCAACAAGAAATGATACTTGGTACTTGGTGGTTGGTCCCCCAATACTAGACTGAGTTTTTGACTGGGGGTGCGGATGGGTGGACTAATTACAGTCAGGGGGAAGATGGGCAGTGTTAATGGGCAGGTCAGTGTGGATGACAGTTCTGTTGAAGTTGGGTTCCACTCGGTCCGTTCTCATGAAATAGAATTAGCGAAGCATCTGTTCTAGCGTAGGTCTGTTGAAATGGACGTTTGTTGCCCCCTTCTGTCTTCAACTTTTGGTTGAATGTAGTCGAGGTAGTTAATATGTCCAAATGTCCGTTTTTTTTTCTTTTTCATTTTATGACAAGAGAGGCGATGTGTTTACCCCCTTTCTTGCAAGGTAACCATCCCAGTGAATCGAGGATCTTGCTTATGCTGGTATCTTTGCCAAGTGTTTGTCACAACCTTGCCAAGCCCTTTTTTTACTCGCTCAATGGATTTTATTTTTTAGTGTAGAGGGTCCTAACCGCAGTTTTGCGTAGTCAAGATAAGGTCTTATTAAGGCTGTGGTAGAAGTTTTTCTTTAAATTCCGGCGTAACATGGTAAAAATTGCGTCTAACAAAATTGAGGACTTTTGGTAGCTTTCTTGTTGCAAACTCAGTTTGTTTTATATTTTCCTCGGCAGATCTTTTTGCAGAAAAAAGAATTCCCAGATATTTAGTCTCGTCTGCTTTGTTCAAGGACAGTGCCATATCTCATAATTTTGTTTTTCTTTTCCAGGATGCTGTTCCCTCTGGACAAACGAAGATGCTGCATTTGCCGAATTGAAACGCATGCTCCATTTCTGGGGACCAATCTAAAACCATCTGATCACGGTTCCTCTGTGAACATTTCATCTTCAGGTGAATGACTGTGTTGTAAAGAGACAAATATCTGCACAAAAAAGTCTTGTGCAGCTCTGACTTTTCATGATGGTCGTAGATGCACAAGAAACAAGTGTGGGGGGGCCTAAGACAGTGCTGTGGGCACCACTGAGCACAGGTTCCACTCCGTGTCTTCGCCATTTCTACAACTCTTTGAAAGCTGCTTAGGTCAGGCAGGAACCATCCATCTCCGGTTTTATCTCTAACACCATATAATCCAATTTCAAAAGTAGGCGAATGGTTTTGGGGCATAACATCAAAGCCTTGGAAATATCCAAGACGGCATGTCAGTGTTTAATTATTATCCAGGTTTCTTGTGAGCTCATGAACAAGTCAGTATCAGCTGCGTGTCGCACGATCTAACTTAATGCGAAAGGCATTTGGATTTTCAGCAATGATGTCATTGTTTTTCGAAGGGCGCATAATCTGGCGTCGTAAAGGTTTCAACAGTAGTTTGCAACAGTTGGCATGCAGGAAAATGATGGTCTGTATTCGCAAAGGGGAGGGATCTGATGTGTAACTGCCTTTTCTTATAAGCGGCGTGATGTTTGCTTCGCCTCCCTTCGGGAGGGGGGAATTAAAGGTCCCCCGTGTCCAGGACCTGCTGGAAGATGCAACGACAGCACAGGTGGCAATTTCCTTTCCTTGGCGCTAATTTTAAGATCTGGTTTGGTATTTGGTCAGGACCAATGGCATTGGAAGTGTTCAATTTTCACAGTAGTGTTTTCTCCACTCCGTCTGAATGCATGACAAACTCAGGCATGCTATGATATTTATCCAGTGTTAAAGTTGGCATCGATGTAGGGTCCAAATTGTCTCTGGTGAAAACACTTGAAATATGGTCGGCTAGTTGCCTTACTTTTCCAGAATCGCTGGTAATAAGTTCGCCATCAACTTTCAAGTGATTGGATACCATTTGTGTCCTTAAGGCCTTGATGACCAAGCCCCCCCCCCCCCCCCCCCCCCCCAGCCCCCAGTCCCGTAATTCTTTTTTTTTTTCGTCCTCCAGGTTCACGACTGACTCAACATATCTACTTTAATGAAATTTTAAATGGTGTTAAAAAAAAAAAAAAAAAAAAAAAAAAAATTAAACAGAAAAAAAAAAAAAGTGGGCCCCGAAAACTCAGCCGTATTTGCATTTTTATTTGCTCACTAAAAAAAATGCTTTCCAAGGACTTTTACTAGCGGCACTAACATTCCTCAGTTTACACACCCCCCCCCCCCCGACAAATTGTCTAGCGTCGGGCCCTGGAGTCCAAGCCTTCTCGAAAGCCAATGGTTGTGGTTGGGTTTATCGTAGTTCCCTCCTCTCTCTGATCACCAACACCATAAATCAATTTAGTTTTTTGTTATTTCATTATTGAACAAGAAGCAAAGGGGCCACAATATGGACAAGTTCAGGTCCATTAAAGCCATCAAAATTCGGCAAACTCAAATAACATGGTTACAATAGACCAATCAGTTCATGCATCATAATAACAGCACACAGCTATAATTAACAAAGTAAATAAGATACTGGATGAGTTTCATGAGTAGTTAAGTACCAGTATAAATTCCTGCGCCAATCCTGCTATAGTTAGAGCGGATGAAGTTACACCTGTGTCAACAGCCGTCCTGCAAAATGCTTTTCACAGTGAGGCAGATGATGAAGCTTGAGCAAACTGCAAACCAAATTGTTATATACGCAAATGCAAAGCATGAAGGGAAACAAAAGCTCTAAAATCTGCACATGAGAACAGTCTGATGGGGTCTTATTTCTAATGTGTTAAAAGTGTATATCTTTATTGTGATGTGTAATACGAGTTGCTTGAAAGTTCTCAATTTGCTTGCGTAGACTTCCTGAAAACCAGGATAGCTTGGAATGAAATAGAGGCAATCAAGTAAGTTGGTTACAACTTTCCTCCAAAGTATTAATCTCCTCCCATGTTCCAGCGGGGCAGCAACTAATAATTAAATTCCTTAACACATTATGTCATTTGCCTTTCCTGCCTTTCTTTTCTTCACATTATATGCAGACATTTTATGAGAAAGTGGGAACATTGGTTTCAATCCCATCATGGTAAGTCTACATGTACATTTAATTTTATTGATAAATTTTGCACATGTTTCCTTGGAAGTGTATAAGTCACAGTTAGGAGGCGGGCTTTAATTATGACTGTTTGGATGATCCTTTTTATAGAGCCGGATCTTCCCAACCTGAGCACAGGAATGAAAAAGGTTTGGCAAGCTTTATATTTAAGATATTTTCAACTATTATTTTTCGTTCAGCTCGGACTTCAACTTATCAAAATCTGTTTCGCAACACGACCCTTTAAACTTCTCTCTTCTCTCCAGATCTCTTTTTTGGCACATTTGAATAATACATGTGCACTGGAAGGTTGTAATTTGGCAAATAAGGAAGATACAAGCACTGAACCCTATTGGGATTAGGGGGATTTGGTAGCAGCTGGCGAAAAGCAATTTTTCCTCTCAATTTCCATCTTGCTGCAACAAGTCGGGAAAGAAATAAGCATTTTAAATAAAAAATTAATATGTTTGGTGGCTTCGATGGAAGACAACCAAGAAGAAGGAAGATTGCTTCATTAGCTGTCCTGTCTGGAAGGGATTGAATCTGTTGAGAGTTTTCCTGTGAAATTGATTGAGCCTGGTAATATCTTTCTGTTGTATATGAACCGCCTCAGGCCATAGGAGAATCTTGGAAGGACGAAAGTTTTATAATTTGTAGCAGAAAACTTTGGGCTAGTATAGGTAGTCCACTTCTACCTTGCCAGACCAGCTTCCCATCAAGGAATAAGGGTTCTTCTTATACCCATACTAATCCGATGATCTCAATTAATTTAATGTGTTGATGCATTTCTATTAGTGGTTTCTTAAAAAATGACAAGATGGGTCACTTCCAGGGAGTTTGAAATCACTTCACCATTTATGTTCCACTCATAAAGACAGGCTCGTTGCTTTTATTGATTTACAAATTCAGCTCTAATGATAACGGATTTCGGGGATGAATGACATATCTTTGTTTATTAGCATAATTTGAGACTACATTTTACATTTCCTCTCTGAAGTCTGTGGCATTTGTTTTGCAGCACGAATGATGTCGTCCGCCAGATTGGGACAGCCACATAGTTTGTCCATCTTAAACCCAAATCTCTTTTTCCCTTTCAGTTGTTCAAAAGAAGTGGATTGATGTAGCTTTTATAATATTCCAGTTGAGGAGACTTCCCCCTTGGAGAACTCCTGAAAGAACTTTGAAGGGTCTTGAAATTTCCGCATTCCGCTTTTACTTGGCTGCAGTTGTTGTCACACAGGCTTTGTAAGTACACACCACGTTGAGTTGTCCAGCCCTTGGAGCCTCACCCTCTGAGAGCGGAAGGATGGTACACCACACACAAACAAACACAAACCGACATCAACCTCTTTACTTGCATCCAGGGCTTGTAAATACCATTCACAGTTGTTGTCAAAAGCCTCGTGTATATTTCTGGACACCATCAATACAGTGTTTTTAATCCGTAAAAAAAAAAGGAGATTAGCAAGCCTTACTATTAAAGCCTTTTTTGCATACAGCTATATGTGGGAATCTGGTGTTAAAAGTCAACAAGTACCACAGAGTCAGAATTTAAGTAGTCCCAAGGAAATTGTGATCCACTTATTCTCTTTAGAAAAATCCTTTTTTATCCTTTTTTCAGATGGATGGACAATCACGCGTAAAAGAAATTGGAGGACAGACACCTTCCTTGAAAATCATATTAATAAAGAAAGTCACAGCATTTACTAGTTGACGACCACCATATTTAAAGTGCTCTGCATTGACCCTCATCCACTGCTTTACCAAAGTTAATTTATTTAATGGCTTTTCAATTTCTGCCGCAGTATGGAATAATTTGATGATACGTTCAAATTGTTTAAACACTATTCTTACAGAAAAAATCTTTATCTATATCCCCTACTAGCGTAATCGCGGGGGGGGGGATATATCACCCCCCAATATTTTTGATGAGGGGTGGTCAATACAATACCCCCCCCCCATGTTGATGCCCCCGCGTTCAGTGTTTTTTGACCAAAATAACCTATATTTTTACCAATAGTTTTTTAAATTGCAATTTTTCGCGCGCTTCGCACGCATGTTGTTCTCAATTACACTTACGTTTAAGGATTTTAGCTTCTAAATGGCAACATTTTTTTATCGGCTCTTCGCGCGCCACATTTTTATTCATTATCTTCAGCAAAACCCATTTCAGTCTAACATTTCATCAACCCCCCCCCCCCCCCAATGTCAAAGACATTTACTGCCCTGATCTATATTATTAAATCGCACACTTCGCAGGTTAGCGCCATCGTTATTTTAAATAGCATAGATATGTTTAAAAAGCTACCAAAATAACTGTTTTAAACATGTATGTATGCACAGCATTCAATTGTGAAATCTTCACTCTTTATTCTTTATGGAGTGGTCATGTGTGTCTCTTTTTACATTTAGTTTTACAAATACAGATGATAATTTTTTCGGGTTTTTAAACGGATAATATTGCATTTGTCTGGTTTAAGAGTCACCATTGTCATTTATGTAGACCCAAAAAATGTGGGATCCAGCACTGTGTCCTTAGGTTCGACTTAGAACTTTTTGTATTCTAATATAAGAACCCCCTTTAAGAGAACCAGTTCTGCAGACACACCTTTCAGAACCATGACTCCTGTAGAACATTTACTGGTGGAAGAGGTTCTTATATACCGTATTCAATATGACGTCATATCCTCAGACCTGTTGGTGGACAAGAATTCATACATTCCAGACTACAATACATTAAGCTTGAAGGCACTTTCAATCTATCCATTTTTAGCGATTGCACAGGGTTCATTGACAGTGAATGTATATTGTAGTCCTGGAATTAATGCTCTGTCCACCAACATGGTTGGCTATTGGATACGGTCTATAGAACTTTCAAAAAACGATTTTTTGGATCAGTTTCAACCATTTTCGGGACTTAAAGCGGCACCGGCACAATTTCAGCCAATATGAAATTCATTTCTTTCATTTGCTCTCAAATGATAGTCTAGGCCCTTGGAACAACAGTTATATTTTTACACATAATTTTTTATTTTTTTTATGTACACTGTTAAAAACTTTCCGTAAATTAAGAAACAGATTTTTCCGTAAATTTAAGGAAAATCGGTTTGAGAAAACATAACATAAAACCAAACGCATAAAAAGTTAATTTACGGAAATATTCAAACATTTCTGGCAGCATATTTCCGGACTTTTTTTTTTTGGTTCCATATTTAAATGACGGAAAAATTTCTGTAAAATACAAATTTTTTTTCAGAACTATGAGACAAATTTCTGTAAAATAACTGTCAACGTTCAAGTTAAATTGACAGAAATGTCTGTAATTTACCCCCAAAACCCCTAAAATTGTCTGTAAAAACCTCTGCCAGAAATTTCCGTAACTTTACGGAATTTTTTTTAACAGTGTAGGGACAAATTGATTGAGGGGATAAAGACATCCAGGTCATTTGTAGGCCAACTTTTAATTTTCCATAACTTTAATCAACAATATTACAAGAATATTTTTGACTCGTACTCACTGATATTAAAACCACAAAGGTTATAGACCGATCAAACAGTGTGCATAGCGTGGGAAACACGCATACGGCGTGCGAGTTCTTGTGTTAAACGCCGCTTTCGTCGTCTGCTGAATTTAACGTCGCCGGCGACGTTAAATTATAAAATCGTTTACCCATAAGGAAGCTGATTTGGTCTTAATCTTTCGGGTGAGGGCTTTTGTATATAAAAGCCTTACAACCATGCAAAAATATCGATTTTGAAAAAAAATGAGGGCGCACTATTTTTCAAATGTGCCAGTGTCTCTTTAAGTTTTAAAAATGTTTTTTAAACTTTGTTATTTGAAAATTGATATTTTTAAAAATCCATTCAATAACAATTAAGGGTTCTCCTTGGAGGACAGAAAGATTTAGAACTTTTTTATTCTTAGAGTGTACTCCAGATGCAACGTGAACCGGTGTGAAAGTAATCATAGTCCGGCAGGTATCATAGTCCGGGCTCCATAGACGACAAGCGTGAAACTAATGTTGCGTGAAGAATCAACTGAATCGATTGCCCTATTGTTCACCATTGTTCCCGGACCGTGAGCCTGGAGGACTAGGAAAGACTTCCATATGTACCCCCCTCGTATATATATTTACATGATACAAAATTTATTTTAATTTTGGCCTTGTTTGATCCAAAACGGAATAAACAGCTAAAATAATAACATTTTATGTTGCATGTAAATAAAGAGAGGGGGGTACATATGGAAGTCTTGCCGAGGAGGATATCTCCTCCCACACCGGTTAAAAACTTACCCCTTGGATGACAAATGTTTGTTCACCTTGAGTTCAAAGGTTGAATCACTTGAGAAGTGAACCATGCATATACATAATATCTCTCTTAAAACCAAAGACTGAAAAAATCAATCTAGAAGATTGAGTTGAGGGAAAAGTCTAAAATTTGATTGAAAATTCAATGGAATTTGGTTGAATTTTCAATGTTTAAGACTGATTTCTCAATCTTAATTAATTTGGACTTTTCTCTCACCTCAATCTTTTCCATTTAAGAGAGTACCATACTATCTCTGATAAGGTAACTATCAAAAGATTTGGCAAAGTCTAGCTCAATGGCATCGATTTGGATCCGGTTGGACAAATGAGAACATTAGTATAAGAAGTTTGTTACAGTTCTTCGTGACCTAAAACATACTATCATCTTTGAAGATGTGATTGTAACATGAACTATCTATATTAATTTATATATGACATTTTTCAAGGATCTACAGCACACTGATGCAGTCATGCAGACAATGTCAACCCGGAGCAAAGCTTAAAACAAGAATGATTGCCATGCTTGGTCTGATGCTGCCGAATTAATTTCGTATTCCATTTTTTTTTTATTGTAAACATATGTTGGAAGAGTTCATTGCTTACCCCGATATACCTCTGTAAAATTCTACAAAACCCTATGACCCTAACGCAAAAAAAATATTACAAGTAGAACTTTCAAGTTACAATATGGTACTCTTGACCGTATTTTCATGAGATTTCTTATCACTGTGATGTGTACGAATTTTTCAGCAAACTCACGTGGACTGAGTGTGGCAATTTTATTTTGGAAAATCAGATATGAAAATTGCCTCAATTTGAGAAATGGTTATCGAGCACGTCTGGCAGCGGATACAATTAGCTACGAGCTGTCACCTTCGTTATCGACAGCCTTTCCCAGACGCTCTGAAAAAAATTCACTTAGAAACGAAGCTCTGCCAGCCGTCATTCTTCCACATCTGGTTCGCAAAATGTATCAAAATCGAAATCTTTGCACGTCAAAGGCGTGACGTTCGCTGTTTACAACAACTTGTCTGTCTTGTCAATGCCAGAGAAGAAAAATATGGCGAGTACGCGGTAGTGCATAAATCGACAGTTTGCTTAGCGAAATGTTCTATGATCGATGACTATCAACCACAAACAAGTCGCTTGCAAAGAACCCAACACGGCCCAACAAGGAACAATGATCATGCAGTAGGTTCAAATGCGTTCTCACATGTTTTTTTGTTAAAAAGAATTTTGTATTGTGCCACTACCAATGAATTACGGCAGCCTCAGCGCTAATAAACCGCATGTGAAGGATGTGGCAGAATACTAAATTCATGCGGTTTGCTGGATTTTTAGCGGACGTGTGTAGTATTGGAATTACCGTGGACGAACGGTTTTATTTGGGCGTACTCGCATCGCGGTAGAACTTGGCACTTCCGTATACAAAACCTTAGCTGAAGCAGTGTAAATGAATAGCTCCAAAGAAAAAAGGTTTTCGCAAATATTCGAGCTAATAAAAATTGTAGCATATTATCCTCGCTGGTAAAAAAAGGCACACACTTACCTGAGAAGGTCTTTTATCATATAGATGCATAAAAATTCATATTAGTAATTCTGAGATACAAACATCAGGGGAAATCCTTCCATGTACAATTGTATAGTTCCACAATAGTGACAACAGTGGCAATAATTACCATTACTCAACGTGTGAAATGCAATTGTAGATATTTGTACATTGTGTACATTTGTTTATCTAAGCGATTTTGCAATCAATGTCGATGATTTGTATATAAGGACATAAGCCAACAAACTTGGGGGGAGTAATTTTATCTGAGTTGATTTGAATCAGTAAATCTGCTGCTACATGTTTTTAAGTACATCTTCTGCAAACCTAAATATTATAGAGCGGTCCATAAACAAAACGTCATTCCGATTAAAGAATTGCGTCACGATTTGCTCGTAATTTGGGTTGCATTGCGAACTACAGGTATTATGTGTAGCCAAAGTATTAGCTGAGTGATGTAGATCTACTCTCGTTTTTAGACTAAGTACTGCATGCGCTATAGATCGTATATTGTACTGTAATGTACGATCCGTTCTACTTATTGCTATTCTTTTGAAGGAAAAACAAGATCGGCCACATATTACGTTACGTATTTTACTAGCAAGAAATTAAAATTAACCATATTTAAAAAAAATTTTTTATTTTTTGATCTAGCTAATCACTGATAGGCCTTTAAAGTGGTTGTTCCATTTATGTGATTGCTAGAGAGCCTGGCACTTGCACATACACCCATCACGTACCATGGGAAACAGACTTGCGGTATTGATGATAGACGCAATAATGTATGTTGCAATGCCGTATTCAAAACGTGCTAATATTGATGGGAACCACTAAAATGTCAGATTTTTGTTTAGGGAATGAAATGGATTTGAGTCTCAACTTTTAATGAGAGAAAATACGCCTTTCATCTGATAATCAAAATCGATACTACTTCTGGGTTCAAATCAATGGGTCCAAAGACAATCGGAACACGCACCTTTAGGTGTGTTTCTTTTTGTAAAATTATTAATTCATATTTGTTCAATTTGTTGTTAATTTTGTAGGCACATGTTTGACTCTCTGCCATCCCGTATTCCTGTTGTGTTATTTTGTGGCCAGGTTTTGCTCTCTGCCATCCCGTTATTAATTCCTGTTTGTCGTTATTTTGTAGGCCAGGTTATGTCTTGCCCGCCGTTTTAATCCTGTTTGTTGTTTGTGGTGAGGCAAGGTTTGCTTCTGCCAACCGTTATTAATTCGTGTTTGTTGTTATTTTGTAGGCCGGTTGCTCTCGCATACCGTTTATTAATTCCTGTTGTGTATTTGTAGGCCAGGTTTTGCCTCTGCCATACCGTGATTAATTCACGTTTGTTGTTATTTTGTAGCAGGTTTGCTCTCGCCATCCCGTTATTAATTCCTGTTTCTATGTGTTGTATTTTGTAGGCCAGGTTTTGCTCTATGCCGTCATTGATTCTTTTGTTATCATTTGTAGGCCAGGTTTTGCTCTATGCCATCCCGTTATAATCCTGTTGTTGTTATTTTGTAGGCCAGGTTTTGCTCTCTGCCATCCCGTTATTAATTCCGTGTTTGTTTTTATTTGTAGGCCAGGTTTTGCTCTCTGCCATCACGTTATAATTCCTGTTTGTTTTATTTTGTAGGCCAGGTTTTGCTCTCTGCCATCCCGTTATAATTCTGTTTGTTGTATTTTAGGCCAGGTTTTGCTCTCTGCCATCCCGTTATTAATTCCAGTTGGTTGTTATTTTGTAGGCAGGTTTGGCTCTAATGCCATCCTCGTTATTTAATTTCCGTTTGTGTTATTTTGAGGCCAGGTTTTGCTCTCTGGCACCCGTTATTTAATTCTGTTTGTTGTTATTTTGTAGGCCAGGTTCTGCTTCTCGCCATACCGTTATTAATCAGGTTTGTTGTTATTTTTTAGGCAAGGTTTTGCTCTCTGCCATCCCTTTATTAATTCATGTTTGTTGCTTATTTGTAGGCCAGGTTTGCTCATCTGCCATCCGTTATTAATTCCTGGTTGTTGTTTTTGTAGGCCCGGTTTTGCTCTCTGTCACCCGATTAATCCTGTTGTTGTTATTTTGTAGGCCAGGTTTTGCACTCTGCCATCCCTTATTAATTCTGTTTGTCAGCCTATCAATAGATAGGCTTTTCCCAAGTAGAAGATTTTCTGTCAAGGGCAAGCCACTAAATCGAAATAGTCTTTCGTATCTGTTCAAGTATTGTGAAAATCACAGTTTATGCCACAGTATTGAAATTGCTGGTGTTTTATGTTACAAATTTTTGAATTTTGAGTTCAATTGTTTTTTTGGGGTACTTTTATATTTTTTGCCTGGATTTCCAAGGTGACATAGTAGGCATTTTTTGCGGCAGCATCACTGGTCAGCTGTTAATTGTTAATAATGCTAGCCTTGATGCATTGCGTCTAATGTTTTGACCTTAGTGGTGTTTGTCAGTGGCTGGGCAGGTTTAGCTAGGGGGTCAAAGACTGAGCAAGACACATCCATGTCTGTTTGGTGTAACCACACTCAGTACCTCTGGTCAGTTGTACCTTTGCATATGTAGTACTAGTAGGGTAAGAGATATGCTCAATTATTAGCATTATATAGGTAACATTTTGTTACACGAGTCATTTAAAAAAATGTTATATTCCCAACTGTAAAATGTGTTTTTTATAATAAAGCCCAGTGCATGCACCCATCAATAGAATTTGACACTAAGGGACTGCTCCATAGTATAATATCCTCTACCATGTAAAAAATCCAAATTATTTCTTTCTCAATTTAAAATAATGGCGGAATTTCCCGTGTTGTATGTGTCGTGTATGTGTGTCATCGCTTATGTCTGTCATGTGCCCGTCTCTGGCTGTCATCAGTGTGTATGTGTGTGACTACAAAGTGTGTGTGTTGTAAACAAATGTCAAAGATAAGAATTAACAATTGACCAAATGTTTGCTAAGAGCAAGCCAAGGGAAACCACTTGTATGTGTGTGGTGCAGGGCATGTGTGTATGTACGTGATGTGTGTATGTAAGTGTTGCAATGAATGCATACATATAAGCTAATTTAGCTAATTCACTAATTAGTGGACTTTTAAAAAGTGATCCTTTGTCCTCGCA
Source organism: Ophioderma brevispina (assembly GCA_023653785.1). NCBI lineage: Eukaryota > Metazoa > Echinodermata > Ophiuroidea > Amphilepidida > Ophiodermatidae > Ophioderma > Ophioderma brevispina. Next base: position 55,837 of record JAMKCH010002616.1, on the reverse strand, counting down.
CTTTAGATTTTGTTACACAGAATAAACAATCTAATTATAGCAAGAGTGAATTACTAAGGTTAATAATGTTTTTTTGGACAATGTATTATGTATAGTTGTTTAAAACAGATGTTTGTCTTTATGTCTGTCCTGGTCATTTTGGTTTAAAATGTTTGCAATTTGTTCTCTCCTGCCCAAGCTTTGGCCATTTCAACCCAAATTAGGTCAGAAGAACCCTTGGCCAAGGTTCATATAGGGTGTTCACAGATTGGGCAATTAACACTTAAGTGTAGGGGGGGTCCATGTGGGACCCAACATTTGTTTTTTGTGTGCCATTTTTTTAATGGTCAATAATTTTTGCCCAAATTTGTATGCACTTGCCTACTATCAGTTTGCGCAATTGTGGTGGCAAAAAATTCACCATCGGCCATGGCGCGTTATTATGCTAATTATTTTGGCAGCCATTCAAAATTGTTTTGGGCCTTAAATCGTACTCGGAGTAAACTTTAACAACAAAAAAGCAGCAATGTAAATGTATTGATGATTTACTATTATGAACCACATTTTATGGAAAGAAGTCCTTCAGGGAAAGTGGTGTTATTTTTTTTTTGGTGGGAGAAAGAATGGGGCGGTTTGTGTTGCAAAACGTGTTTTGGACCGCCTCTATTTTGAATTCGTCAATGATTTCATTTTTTTCCTGTTATGTGGTGTTTTGATTTTACCCATCAGTGACCAGAGTTTTGTTTAAAAAATTCCACCCCAAAGTGGGTTTCAGGGGGGTGGGAACCCCACCCACACAACGGGAATGCACAAGACTTATACACTTGCTGTAAGGGGCATCTTTGAAAATCTATGAATTTGTTATCCCAGATATATTGCTATAAATATAATCACCAATCTTGGTCAGATTGCAACTCCCATAGTGAGTTGCGTCAAGATCATGTGTGCCAATAAAGGGGGCATTTGGCAGTTTTGTAAACTTATATAATTTGTTTCTCTTTCTGCCTAAACAATGAGCCGATTGCAGCCTAGCTGGTCAGAAAAGCCAAATGACTCATTGGGGTGTGTTCAGAGAAGGACAACCCATGACCCTTATATGACTTTTAAACCCATCATACAAGTTACATATTTTGATCACAAAGAGGGACAAGACTCGGGTTGAGAAACACAGTGTTCTTAATTACAAAATTTTTTATACCAAGTTAATTTGTTATCATAGTATTTCCCAGTACGTAAGGTAAGGTTGTCACAAAAACACTGTCCTATTGAATACCTCACTGATAGGCTTTGAACATGAGGCTCTGGTGTTATTTTGTAGGCAGGTTTGCTCCGCCATCCCGTTATGAATTCCTGTTTGTTGTTATTTTGTAGGCCAGGTTTTGCTCTCTTGCCCATCCCGTTAGATTGATTCATGTTTGTTGTTATTTTGTAGGCCAGGTTTTGCTCTTGCCATCCCAGTTCTCTCCTTGTGATGTGTTATCAAAGAGGCATCAAGGTATGTATGCAATCAGCTTAGGCCAAGTAAAAAAATAAACCAGTTGATCGTCCGGACTTTTGAAAAAAAGTTGGTAGGTAAGAGAGGCCTTAGTAATTATTTTTTTTCAAAGATGGCAGCATGATGTATTGAAGATTGCGTTTGCATTATGGAAATAGTAGTATGCAAGAAAGGTTGAAGAAAATTGCTCAACAAAAATAGATTGAAGTAGTATCGATTTTGAATTCAGATGAATCCTAAATTTTGTCAGCAGATTCAAGACGACGGGGGTTTTCCCTCGACGACACTAATATTCTGTAATCAGTCAAGGTATTCACACCAGCGTCTGCCGCTAATGTCTCATTTAGGACCACAAACTGAATCACCTTTTGATTCCAAAAACTAAAAAGCAATTGGCTTTTTAAACGAACCCAAGATAAAGTTTTAATTAGCTTTCAAGCTGCCGGGCCTCTCCAAGTTATTATAAAATCCTGGCCCTATGCATAACACAAATCTACCATTTATTGTAGATTAAAAACTAGTTTATAAGTTAAACCATAACTGTATAGCTCCAGAGGTACAACTGCTGCCCGAGACTTTACTAAAATCTTCATTATATATTGACTTCACAAAGTTCCCAAGTCTTAAACATAGTTATTACAACAGCATCTGCATAAAAACATGACCTTGCAATAGCCGACCAATTGGAATTCACATAAATTACATGACCTGAATACCAGTACTTCACATATATAACTTTATGGGGAAATTCCAGCATCTGCAATGTTTTGATCTCAAAGCATAAACAAGTTGAATCAGTTACTAAGTTACATCTTGGGGAAATTCCCACTTCAATTAATTGTGCAATCTATCTAACCTTGCACAAACAAACACTGGGGAATTACCCTTTCTCTCTTGTTCAGCATAACAAAGTACTTTTCCAGTGCAAAAAATCTTTTCTCAATAAAATGAGAAAAAAAAATTTAATATTTTGATCAAATTTTGAGGGTAAATACCACAATGATTTCACAATAGCAGGGAATGTTAAAGACATTGGGTTCATTTGTGTAAAGCGTGTTTCATAAAACAAACATTGAGTCTGGTGGAAGTGAAAACGATCCCAGTTTGCTTTCTTTTTTTACAAATACAAGCTTTCAATTTTTGAAATCTTCTTGACGTTTTGAAGTTAACAATTGTGTCTACATGATTGGTAATAATGACACTATTTTAAAAGAAGGGAAAAAGCCCATAAAACGGGTTGGGGGTGGGGAGGGGGGGGGGGGGGTGTGTGTTGCGGTGGTGTGGTGTTTGGGGGGGGTGGTGCAGGGTGTTGGGGAGGGGGGTGGTGTGTGTGGGGTGTTGGCAGGGGGGGGTTGTGGGGAAGGGGGTGGGTGGGGTGTTGCCGGGGGTTTGGGTTTTGCGGGAGGGGGTGGGGTATGCGGTAGTGGTTGGGACAGGTAATCGGGGTGGTGAGGTTTGGGTTGGGGAGGAGTGGGGTGTGTTTGAGGGGTGCTTGGGGAGAGGTGTGGCAGGGTGTTGTGGAGGAGGGGGGGTGTTGTGGGGGTGTGGGGAGGGGGTGGGGTGTTGCAGGGTGTTGTGGGGAGGGGGGTGAGGTGTTGTTGCGGGGTCTGGGTTTGTTGGGGGGTGTTTGCGGGGGGGGGGGGTTGGGGAGGGGAGGAGGTAAAATCAGGTATGAATTTTGTGTGTAACAGGCTGAAATGCAATTGCAATTACTTTCGTCGTGTACCTCTGTGTGCCTGTATATCTGCGATAAAAAATGACGATTGCTTTTCAGATACCTCAAAACGAGAAGTTTTTTAGCGAGACTCAAATACACAATTCTTGGAACACGCAGATCGGTTTGTGAGCGGTAATCACAGTACATATATGCATTCTTAATAACACGCGGTTTGTTATGCTTAAAGGGGATGGACCGATTTAATGGTTTTCATCGTAATGGAGATCTTGACCCCAAAAACCCCCCCATATGTGCGTTTTGCGGACAATATTTTATTCCATTTTTGATGTGTGAGCTAAAAACGTGATTTTATAAGCCCCAGAGGATTATGGTAAAATTAATTGGTCGACCAAAAAGGGTCAACCATTTTCATTTCATATATACATAACCGTACGAGGTAAAATGAAAAAAAAAATAGAAGCTTTTGTCAGATACCAAATTTGTACTTATAGGGTTCTGGGGACAAGGCCATGGTCCTTTAAATAAAGTTATGAACACTTTTAAAATTTGATGGTTTCAATGTTGTGAGGCTGATGGCTCAGCACTGGTTTTCTGGCATGCATTGACTAGTACAGATCAGCAACAGGTGAGTGTGCCCCCTCACAACGCGGCTCAGAAGACCTTCCCTAGAACCTTTTCGCATACAAGTTGTATTTCCGTGCCACCGGGAACCTCTCATAGCAATACACGTAATCATACTTAAGCACTAACAAATGTTCTTGAGATTATCGGAGAGCTGCGCGTAAGTCTAGCGGTGCTCAATTTCTAACAGATAGTTTATGAACGATCAAGAAATGGTTTTCGATTGCTATGCGTCAAATTTTTTAAACGTATTTCCATTTTATTACGCATTTCAAAAAACTACCAAGTATCAACTGTATCAAACGTTTGATTGAGCTAATACAATTTGGGTTTGCAACGTCCGCGGCGGCGAAGATGATTGCACAACCAGCACCTATTACGAGGACCACTTAGATGACTACGTCACAAGCTTGGTATCGGCTTTGTGTTGACAATTTGAATCATACGTTCGTAATTCTTTCGCCACATGATTCCTACCTCTAAAGATAAATTTCTAGTAATTACAAGGTTCATAGTTGATAATCTATCCGGCATTTTAACTTATTCGTATAAAACGTATGTTGGGACATTGCTTAAAGTAAGAACTTGAATTAAAAAACTGCCATGAGAATGGGACGCGTAACCGGGAAAGGTAACTTGAGCTTAGGAAGTTGAGTCTATGCAAGGATGTATGATCTGTTACCATGTGTCTAGGTATATCGGATGTTATTTGTTTCTTTGGGACTTGATAAAATAGTCCTTGACAATTTCAAATCAGGTGCAGTAGTTAACATTGACTTTTTTTTGTCCGTTGTGACTGTTAATTTGTAGCATAGGCTTTTAGGTTTTGTGGACACTTACCCTGTAAGTTACCGTCACATTGACCAAGACTAAGAATGGAGTCAATGTGCAGTTTCCAGTCGATAATATGGTTGGCGCGCAAAGGATTATGGGGCTGACTTCCGTGCTGCTGTTCACCCACTCACATACGAGTGTGGGCAACTTAAAGGCATTGGGGATTTCTCGAGGGTATTGCCATCAATTTCTAACCGGTTTTTGCATATAATGCTTGTCTACAACTAATCCACGGGTGAAATAACCAAGCTAATCGCGATGTCCTCCCATATAGAAATCACAACTTTGTTTTTTTAAATCCGGATCTGGAATGTTTGTAAAAAATACACAGGATCCTGTGGTACTGTTATACTCTACATAAATGCTTCTGCATCCAAAATGAAAATCTTGTAATGGTTCTTCAGGTGAAAAGTCACTTTAAAGAAAACAATATTTCCAAAGGAGCCCGTACCCAAGGAAAGATAAATTGAGGTTACCCTAATACACAGGGTTAGACAAAGTCACCTGAAGAACTATTTCAAGAGCCACTATCTCAAGAAAAGATAAATTGAGTTACCAGATGTATACAAGGCGCAGCTATTGCACTTATGACCCTTCTTGCACTAATGCAAGACTTGTTTTGAATCAACTTTATGATTTCACCAAGAATTACACGATCATCTAAAATGTTGAGGGAATGTGAAAATTAGTTGAATGGTCGCTACATGGTCAATTTTAATGGGTTAATCAGAGGGTAGATCATGTTACAGCAAGAAATAAGCCAATCAGAGACAATGTAAGAAGGATGTTAGGGTCATGTTTCATGTTTTATATCTCGATTACAGGGTCCTGTTGTAGGGCATTGCTGTGTGGAGGGCATACATAGCTGTGGTAGTTACACTAAAGAAAGATGCACATACATTAAGCAATCATGTGATATTGTAAGCTCAGTGGCGTGGGGGGAGGGGGGTTAGGGGAGAAAATGCTTTCTTTCGCCCCAATGCCCGCACCCCGCCCCAGCCAAAAAGAAAAATGGCAGAGATTTTTGGCAAAAAAGATGCGGTTTGGGGCCAAAAAATCACAAAATTGGCACAAATTAGGAGATATGGGGCCAATTTTTTGATATTTTGACTTCCCCGAACCCCCCCCCCCCACCCGCCGAAACCGTTGTTGTGCTTAATATTCAGTGGCGTAACAGACCTTTGCAAAGGGGGGGGGGGCTGAAGGGGTCCAGGCTTTTTTTTTTGAGGGGGCAAATTTGGGCCCTTTCTCCCTAGACACTGTACAAAGAGTTCAGTTCATTTGGGGGGATGACGGGGAAGCAAGGGTTCTTGTTGGGGGGCTGCGCCCCCCCCCACCCCTGCCCCCCGCTGGTTACGCCACTCTAATAAGGCTTCAGTAACTTTGTAAAATAGAAATAAAATTTTAAGGGAAAGGTGAAGTGGAAATTTCAGGCAAAAATGAGTAAATATGCATGCATGGAGTCCGCGAAAAAACAAAAAAAATGCTAATTTTAATGGTAAGATAGAATATACGAATTAATGAAAATGCAACAATCAAAGGCACGTGAGAAATTTACTATTCAACTGTAAATTTACAGTTATCATACTGTTGACAAGATGGGGCTCAAGTGTGTGGGGGTGGGGGAAATTACCCCTCTTCCCTCTGTATGTTTGTTCAGGTTGATATTATAGGCCAAGAAAAAAAAAAGTTTGTCTCAGAAGACCACGCACATTAGGTTCAAATTGCTTTTGACCGCATAATTTTTTTTTAGGTTTCATAATTTAAAAAAAGAAAAAACCTAAAAAATTAAAAAAAAATGAACATTTGGCCGCGAAGAGGCCGAAAAACTGAAAAAAGTGGGCTAAAATGCAGTAAAAAAAAAAAGAAAAAATGCATTTCGCATTAGCATTTTTTTTTCTATAAAAAAAAAACAATTCGCCATTAGCATTTTGTTGCATTTCTGTTTTTTTTGGCCCTCCTAACAACAAAATCAGAACGAGGAATGTGGGATGGTGTTAACCTTCCTCACAAAGTGCCAATCTCATTCTACATGAGATGCAAAACCGATTACACCATCAGACCGTATCGCCTCGAAGGCCACTTAAAGATGGTCACTGATGATGTGATGATAATTGTTATGTTAATTTGTATTTTTTCTAACTCAGGAACTTCTCAGGAAATGTACTTGTGTTTACCGTTCATCAAGAGAACCAATATCAGGCTCTATGAGACACTGACTGGCCACACTTATGCCATCGTGACATGCCTCTTGAAGGCACTAAGTTCCATGCTGATGATAATTGTTCTGTATGATTTGTATTTTTTCCTAACTCAGGACATCCCAGGCAATGATAATTGTGTTTACCGTTCCATCAAGAGGAACCAATATCATGCTGTATGAGACACTGACCGGCCACACTTATGCCATCAGTGGAATCGCCTCTGAAGGCACCAAGATGGCCATGCGATGATAGTGGCTGTATAATGGTGTGGCAGGCAGGGGGAGAAGTTTACAGAAAATTACAAGGATAAATGGAGCAGGTAAGTTTTGGTATGGATAGCAACATTATTCGGAATATAGATCATAACCTTACAACAAAAAATCTCCTCCTGTCACTTTAAACAATCACTTGAAAAAAATATGTTGACCATAGTCTAGTTGTCGTTTAAAATGGTTTCATTTGGAACTTACACTGCTTCATGTGATTTGCATACATAGGACCACCGGTTCCTCAATCTGTCTGTATCAAGGCTTTGTTGGAAACAACACCTGCTCATTGTGATTTGCACATACACCATAGGACCACCTGTTCCCTCACTGCCTTTGTACCAAGGCTTTGTTGGGAAACTAACACCGTCATGTGATTTGCATACAATAGGACCACCTGTTCCTCACTCTGTCGTAACCAAGGCGTGTAGTTAGCATGGTTATGCACTGGTAATTAGACGCTTCTTTGATGGTAGTAAAGGACACATTTTAACAGAGATATGTGCCCATGCCAAATGGATACATGCCATTGATGTGGCACCCTCTACTGGACTGGTAAGTGATGGAGAAGAACAGCTATGTTGTCCAGACGTGTCCAAATTTTGCTTGATCATGCCTCACCCATGCACCGGGCATCCCATGATCCGGGCCAGGGAATGGCCCCGGGGCATGGCTGCACGTCGTGTCATACGTGTTTACCATAACACTTACCTCATAAACAATGGCGACTAAAAGGAAAAACAAGTGTGTGTGTCAACAGTATCATGTCGGTACTGGGATTTTAGTGGACCAAACTTTCTTGATTTATAACAAGTTCTCGGTCACAACTTTCACAGCAGTCATGGCACTTGGCAGTACAGCGAGCAAACGTGTCGAAGACGGCCAGATGGCATGCATCAAAGCAATCTCATTGGGCCTTATTACGCATAGTCAATCCGCATTGTTTATAGATAGTTCGTATTTCATTTGCAAATAATCCCCATTTGTCATTTTTTTTCATCTAAAACCAATTATTTTATAATATGTTATTAATTCTGTTTTCTTTCAGACTTTAGACATGTTAGACAATGTCTGAAAGATAAAAGCAAAAACAATCTATAGTTCCGGAAAGGATAGTGTATTAAAATCATTGCCAAAATATGGGGTGTATACGACTCTCTCATAGTTAATGGGTGGGGCTTATCATGGACCAATCAAAACTCGCATAAATACTACAAACCCCACTTACTGTATAAGAATGTCACATGCAGTACATGTGTGTCACATGCACTGCATCTGACAGTCGTGTATTTGATTGTGATTGTCACATGCAGTGCAATTACGCTCTTCATCTGACAATGGTGTGCTCATCATGTCCTGACCATAGCTTTTCCATGGCTGTTCCAGATGAATTCAGTACTCCCATGTGGGAGGCATATACTCAATTCCAGTTGTGCTTTAGACAGTGGCAGCGTCAGACCTCTTTTTCTGGGGGGAAAATGGGGAAAAGTAATTTTTTTGGGGGAAAAAGTGAAATTCTGGGGGGAAAAGTAGCAAATATTTGGAGATTTTTAACCAATTTTGTCACAAAATCGCTGATTTGTCCCCAAAATTGGGTGATTTTTGGCCTCAAATCGCCAAATTTTGCCAAAAATCCCTCATGGGGAAAGAAAAAAAATTGGGGGGGGGGGGGTGGCAAAAGTCCCCCCATGCCCTTAAGTGCATTTATATTTCAAGGTAATTGTGAACCTATTTTTTTATTCTTTTGGCTATACAACAAGATAGAATTGCCATATTCCAACCATTGAATGCGAAGAATATTATGATGCACGCATATCATCATGTAAATGCAAGAAGGTTGTAAGTGCAATAGCTGCCATGTGATATATCTGTGTGCTGCCATGTATTAGGATAACTCTCACTTTATCTTGAGTCAGTGGCTCTTGAAATGGTCTACTCAGGTGACCGTCCCTGAAGAACCATTTCAAGAGCCACTGACCACATAGTAGATTAGTAGTAAAACCAAAGTTTTAATCCGGTTTTGTGGTCCCCGCAACCGGGGTGCCGGATTCACTCTCACATTCGGGCAATCATCCCTTACTCCCTCCTTCCACTTCGCCCGTTCAATGTCATCCTCCCCCATCCTCAACCCAACCCTTCCTACTCTCCTCCTCCACTTGCTTCCTCCATGTCCCCTTTTGTTCCCCCTTTCCAAACCACCCACCTCACTCAAACGCCCTTTTTAAAACATGCTCCTCATCCTTCCTCACAATCAAGTGCCATACCCATCTTACACCATTTAATTCGCCTTCGCCAGTCGTCCCGCCGCCTCTCCAAACCCAACATCGCATACAATCTCAGTCTTCTTCCTATCATCAATTACACCACCACACCTTGCTCTCACTCCACCATTGCTCTCCCACTCTGCCCTTCTCAACACAATCCCAAAGACTGGTCTAATAGTATTCTGGTGAGAATTTCTGACACATATGGCAGCTATTTCACTGATGACCTTCTTGCATTCGCATGACCAAGATTAAACCTCAAAATAACACCATATGCAGCATGTAATACTCAGTTCAAATAATGCAGAAAGCTATGAAATTATGCCAATTTACATAGCTGTTTATGGTTTTATTTTTTCTACAGCTTTTGACATCAGGTGAGGATACCTGTGTTAGAGTGTGGTCTATTCAAAAAGCTGAGAACACTGCCAAGGTAATGTATTCATCAGTAGCATTATGAACCAAGACACATAACACTGACCCCAGCCAACATGCCTTCTGGAGCCCAACATTGGTTTAAAGTTGGATTGATTGAGCCCCTATTTTTGGTTGTGCTATGAGATGAAAAACTATTGGGCGAGACGTAGTCGATCCCAAATTTTAAAAACTCTAGCGAGACCACTAACTATTGGCGAGAAATCATCCATTTTTATCTTATATGTTTTGAATCCAATATTTTCCCAAACTTGGATCCTTACAACATATTCTTAAACAGCTGTGAAAATGTAAGCAATTTTATTGTTGTGCCCAGGGTTCAATACGATTATTAATTCGGTATTGAAACCCAGGTAGTACGCGCTGGTATTGAAGTTCTTTTTAGGTTGAAGCCGGCTCGGTCACATATGCTTTTTTTGCTCTTTCGCGCCGCGCGCCGGCCAACGTTGCGTCTCGTGCGTATGATTCGTTGCGCTCAGCGGGTTGTTTCGATTGTTGTCAATGGGGCGTAGTGAACAGTTCCCTTCCGTTGTCTTTAGCCGTAAAGCATCGTGAATGGGTTAAAGATGTCCTTAAATGAAAGCTGTTTAAGAAATGGAATAAAGGTATGTTTTGGGAAACCGGTGTGGCAGGGAGATATTGTCCCCTGTGCCATAGTCCGGAAGGACACTAAGTTTTGTTTTAATAGTCCGGGGAATGTGCAAATCTAGGAACTATAGTCCCCCGGACTATGATTTATAGGAATGTTAGTCCTACAAGTGGGTATGAAGTCCGAAGAGACTATCAGGCCTTGGAATAAATATCCAAGTCCGACACGGACTACCAGTCCTTAGGAATTAGTGCCATTTCCGAAAGATTAGTGTTATGACGTCTCGTAGACGTCTAAGGTCAGACATACCTTTCAAACACAAAATAAATGAGCTTGTGACCAAATTGATTCTAAAATTATATTAATAAACAGTTTTAATATCTTTACTTGATTTGGTTCAAGAATTTGGTATGTCCAAAACAAAAATTACATATACACAATTTGTTAAGATTACTTAGGTTACTAGTGTCCTGTGTTGAACGCGTTGCAGTTCACATATATGTCTCACAGCGAAGACTTCAAAAGACGCGCGCAAAGTTATACAAAAACTCCTCAGGTATATATTAAAGGGGAATCTCTCAGTCCGGAAGGTAATCTTGTCCAACAATTCAAAGCACGACAGGTTAATTTAAGTCCCTCGACGACATAGTCCACATTATCAGTCCAAGATAAGCACCACGATTCTATCTGTCCACAATTTGGTCTTATTTGATCCCAGCATTTGGCTTCAAAGACGACAGTTAGGAATAATTACAGCACTCTTCTCACATGGGAATTAAATAGAAGAATCCTGCACTATGGTGTGAAGCATAAATATCCCATTATTGCTAGATAAAACTAGCTATAATACTGTTATAGCTCTTGCAATGGATGACGGTGAGGATAAACTCCTGATTATAAATGCTGATAGTAGTTAACTACTCACAAGATAATTCCCCTTTCTAACCAAGAGCAATTAATCCTTCTTAGGCATAAACATAACCTTGCACCATTCAAATCAGATTTCACAATCTCAAATTACATCACTTCATATATATAACTTGTGTGGGGGAATTCCAGTTTTTGCAATGTTTTAATCTTAACGAATAACAAGTTAGACTCAGTGTAATCAGTTGAGCATTCTTGCGGGAATTCCCCACTTCCTATGTGCATTAACAGGTGGTACTTAGCATAACAAACTGGGTATTCCCCTTTTTCTCTCTTGGATAGTAAAACAAAAAACTTTTCCTGTGAGAAATTTTTCTCAAATAAAAATTGAGAATAATATTTTAAAAGTTTCATCAGAAAAATGTGAGGCCTTATAACAGTAGGGTAGGGACTATTAGTCTATAGGGATAATGACCTGTAGGGGTGTGTGGACTACGCTTCCTTAGGATTAGGGTCCAATTCCGACCTGGATATGGACTCGGAACTATTGTCCATGTCTGAAGGTAGGTAGACTCTTAGTCCTTTAGGATTAATGCCCTGCCAGGTTGGCTGCACCGCCTTGGGTCGGTTTGTCCTAAAAAATGATAATTAAATTGGCCGTCACCTATTTAGTTGTATTATTATTTTATTTTATTTAAGAATTAATTGATCATTTAATTTAAAATAGATTAAAAAACAATCTGAAAAACAGATTTTGTTAGGATGAGAGGTTCCAAATAAAAACCAATATTTAATTGGCCTATTCTTGTTTGATTATATGAGTTTGTAGAAATATGACAAGACAGTCTTCATATATCCACACGGCACTATCCACTTAAAACGGTAACATGGCATGCTTAAGAGATTGCTATTGCCGCACAGGAATGTCCGTTAAATGCAATATTTCTTCTAACGGACAGAAGATACTTTTAATTGCAGGTTTGCAAGAAAGCTCCCGAACGTTCCCGAAAAAAAAGGGTCGTTCTATTACCAATAATAGTAACTTAGCTTCACTTTAGTCTATCGACACAAAGAATGACTTTTGTGTTATGTTATTTGAACGTAATAAGAATGCAATTTCACCAAACTGCACACAATGAGAACCAGTGCGCCGCTCAATATCATACTCATTTGATAGAATGCTCCTTAAAAAGGTTAGTGTAATGCAGTTTAGTATATTGTTCACATAACCGTATGATTATTTTATCGTCCTACACGGCATATTCGGCGTGACCAGGATTGGCATAGAAACATTAGGCCGTATATATTTCTATTTTTTTACAACTAAATATTCCAATTTTTCCCATTCCAATTCATTTAATTCCATAAAAACAATTACCATCAAATGACATAAACAACAAAAAACAAAACCATGGCGGAGTAGGCAGATAAACCATTTAGGCATGAGAAATGAAAACTTACCACTCTAAAAATACAAAGAACTAAAATCCCAGAAATGGAAACTGAGTGTGAAGAATCATCAAGATGCTCCCAGAAATTGGGAGAAATCCCATAATGTGTGTGAAAAATACACAAGAGGATTGGTTATTGCATGATTAGGTTCCATGTTTTGTACCCGTACCTTTACCCAAAAAAGGATTATTATGTAAAAGTGAAGTATTATTATTACCCTGAAAATGTTGGTCTTCAGGGCAATGAAAAGTGGTAATATTGTCCGGTGGGCAATCATAACTAGGGCTAGTGATCCGCCACACATGCCGCAAATTCCGTAAACACTAAAATTTAAACTGTGCAATTTAAAACAACAAAATTAATAAAAACATACTCTACCTGGACTCGAACCTGGTTAATTCAAATCGTTAAGTAAGTCAGACAGAGATTACCGCTAGACCACGAAGGCGGTTGACGACAGCTTCTCTTTTTTAACCATATTTATCACACTCTTATTAAAATCTGTATTTCTTACAAAAATATTGTGTCATTACCTGATAGGACTACAGTAGCGGAGGACAATGGTTATTTTCACTGAGTGTAAAAGAAACTACAGTCCGATAGAAACTATAGTCCGGTTAAACTATATAAAAACTAGAGAAACTATATTGAAGTAAGGACTACTATTGCTAGAGAGAGGGGTCCACTCGGTGAAGACTATTGACCCTGGAAAGCCATGCCGTCCGGGAGTATAAAAACTAGCAGCATTAAAGCAAGTCAAGGACTGTTATTCCTAGGAAAACAGGGGTCAACAGGGTGAAGACCACTGGACCCTAGACGCCATGGTCCGGAGGACCGCTCGGTTCTGTAGTCGGTTAGAGGCCTACTTGTTCCTAGGGACAGACCAGCCCTGTACCTCGGCAACCACAATCCACCGGGCATATCTCAGGGGGACTATAGCTCCTTTCACACGGTACTCTCTTACGACGAAATTGAACCCGGACGACAAATTATTTTTGAGTGGAAGTAATTGGCCTCCAGGCCTCGATTTCTACTTAAAATAATGAATCGCCTTGGGTTCAATTCGTCGTTATAAGAGAGTACCGGTCCCAAAATCATACCTTTATTCTTAAATAATGGTCGAACATGGGTAAGGTGGGCCTTATATAGGATCCTTATTGTATGTAAAAATGGGGTTTATTGTTGGGCTTGGGTTTTAAGTTAAAGGAGATCATCACGTTTGCTTGATTTATTGTTGTTGAGTAATGGGAGCGGCCATGTTGCCTAACAAATTTAAAGCAGGTGTAGGATTTGGAACTTCAGCATTTTAGGCGATTATGTCACTGTATTCTAAGTTTTTTAAAATGCGGGACAAAAATTTTCAACTGAAAACTATCAGCATGTAGTGCTCGCTAGAGCCAGTATATTAGAGTTTTCCCATACCACATTGCTATACAATCACTGGAAATTCCACGCTATAAAATCAATTGAGACTTTCAATGCGTTCCTTGGAATCACACTAATTTGGGCCTATCTGGCCAGGTGAACGGTGATGTGGGACAGGTGGGACTCATGGGCTACATTTCGTTGGGATACTATGGTAAAATCTGTACATCAGAAGTAATGAGGCCTACTCCTTATTTGTATTGAGGTTTTCTGTGAAGTAGTTAATTCTTTATGGAATATAATCACTGCAGATGTGGCCGCCAAAGGCATACAAACCTATAAGGCATGTTAATACTCCAAGTAAATTACTTGTTTGAAATCATCAGGGACAAAACTGTAGACAGACGTAGCAACTGGCCTTGTTCCTGATTTAATTTTGTCTTCAATTAGCTAATTAATTTATTGTAAATATCATCAATGTGACGGTTCAACCTAAAAGTTTCACATAGTAAACTAAAAATAGCGTGTTTTGTGATGTCCCTTAATGTTTCTAACTGGGACGGTGTGGGATTATATTGGGCCTCACTTGGGACCATCTTAAACCCACTTGAGGTAACACTTGTGACACGTTCGTGGTCAGGACAACAAATTGAGAGGGTCCCACTTGGGTAGCCCGTGTAGGCCAGAACTGGGGCTTGCAAGGGGCCTAGCAGGGCATGTTACCTGGGTTGTTGGGTGTACTGAGTCCATCCCAAGATCCAAATCCACTTAACTTAGTAATATGCTCTTTATCAAGGATTCTATTGACCATAAAGTACAGGGCCAATTTCTTCATGGTATCGGTTAGTTACATTGTAGTTAACCCCGAGAAGACAAGGATACCTACCCACTAGACTTAACACTTTAGGGACAGGATTCTGCATATTTTGCGGAAGGAAAATAAATCCGGTGAGAATTTGCGAGTGCAAAATACGGAAATTGAAAAATGTGAACTCATGGGAAAGACGGGACATGGATCTTCAGTGACGTGTCTGTTTAGTGAATCAGTCCCAGTTTAGATAAATAATAAAATTACAAAAAGGGCCATCAGAACGGTAAACAACAGCCACTATAGAAGTCAGCAGCAGCTTTTTTTTCGAAACTTAAAACACCATCCATTTTGATTCACACGAAAGCTCAAAATATTTGAAACCTTGCAGGATAGCTTAAAAAAGTGAAGCATATAAGTATGTTAGGACTCTCATAAGGTGTATTTTCCAACTGAAAAAATGACAGAAGAGGATGAAAGAGAAGAAGAAAAGAAAATAGCAGTTTTCAAAGATAGACTTCCCTTTCCATTATATGTTGGCAGTAAGTTGACCGTACGAGACAGTAATTAAGAAAATTAGGATTTTGTCCTTATTAGGCTGTTTCAAGGCTTATCACTTGCAGGGTATGTTAGGATACCTATATTGTTATAAAAAAGCAAAAAATGATTTTGCTTGATTTTTCGCGATTTTCTGATTTAGCAACTCAATGATAGTGCCTTTAAAGCGCACTGCAACCATTTCACAAAATATGCAATTTCTTCAATTTGCGCGCAAATGATAGTCTGGGCATTGGAAAGAATAGAGATACATTGTCACATAAAAATAAAAAAAACATACTCAAAAACAGATAGAGACGTATAAGAGTTTAAGACATCCAGGTAATTTGTAGGGCTAACTTTTTTTTTTACGTTTCCATAAAATAAATCAACAAATGTGTATATGTTACTGATTATCATAAATCTAATTATTGTATTAAAAAAACCCAAAGGACCACAGACTGTCAAAACTGGTGTGCATAGCGTTGGGAAAATGCATACGGCATGCGTTTTCGTGTGTTTTTGTTAAACGCCATTCCCATCGTATGGCTGAATTAATGTCGCCGGCGCGAAATTATAAATCGTATGTTTTTACCCATAAGGACGCCGATTTGTCTTAATCATTTCAGCGCGGGCTAATGTTTTTAAAAAAAGCTTTACAGACATGAAAAAAAATATCAATTTTGAAAAAATACTTGAGGGAGGCCGCATATTTTTCAACGAGTGCAGTGGCTCTTTCATGTTTTATTGTATACACTTTTAAACTTAGCCCTGGGGTTTCATTGATAGCACCAAACGAAATCAACGTCTGAATATTTTCTCAAAATTTTTTACCAAACATGCACAGAAACACAATTACCTAACAAGAAATGCCCAGTTATCATGTCAATAAAAAATAAGAGAGAGATTTTATATCCCCCTGGCTGAAAAGCAGAGCGGATATGGCGGAGGGTGGGAAGTCTGTCTGTCTGTGTAGTCTGTGGTTTTCCAGTTTGGTTAGGTTTGGTTAGGGTTTTGATTTTCAAGTCTCCTTTGAAAAGTTAAGTCCGATTGTTAGGACACAGCACCAGGGAACTTGGGGTTAAGGTTTGTGCAATTGTTGTTAAAAGGGGGTTACTTCATGTGTGGATGATGCCAAAGGTCATGGTCAAAGGTCATTTGAGGTCAGGTTCCAGAATGCCATCTTGCAAGGGGGGTGACGCAAGTTTACTGCGTATTTCTAATGTGCTAGAAAATAGTGGTGAACCCTACATTTTGGGATTCACTTGACAAAACCATTAATTATAATTTTTAAATAAGTTTTTTATTTTTTGCTTTTTTTTAAAAACTAAGAAATTCAAATTATGGATAAGAGTCGGATCTTAATCGGCGCATACATGTCTTGGTGTTGTTGTGCCTTCAGTCTTGGTGTAAGGTTTATTGTTAATATATTTGTCATGGAAACTTTCATTCAGGGCAGGTTATTTGCAAAGCCTTTTGACCATGTTCCTCCTCAATATCATTGTTATTTTGTTGTGGTGAATTCATTTTGTACATAGTGATATTGAAATAAGTTTGGATTGAAATTGAAAAATTAAAATTGAAATGTTTTGTGTCATGTCAAGTATTGCATTTACTCGGGTACAACTTAACCAGCTATCAAACCGAACCTTTACACATTCTTTTTAGGTTAGTCTGAGTATGCAGACAGCGTAACGATGTCCAACTCACTGGGGTAAGTCATGGACAAAGAAGGCAAATCCTTTGGTGTGCAGGGTGACCTCAATGAAAATTGTGTATTCAAACACAAAACTTTGGCGTATGGAAGTAAGTGAGGACTGCTTTTACCAAAGCGCTTATTGGTATTGATTAAAGAGACTTATTGTACTGGCAGAAGAGTTATTTCAAAACATACTAATAATGTACAGTATGTATGTGTGTGTGATATATGGTTATAACATTAAATCCATGAAGATCATGTGTAATCACATGTACATCAGAACTCATGTATACATCACATGGACATAAACATGCCTGGGGGTTCTCAAGTTGGTGGGGGTAGGAAACATGCCTCTGAGGAGTTGTGAAATGGACCCATCTCTAGGGTGTACCAATTTTTGCACGCCAATAAGACTAGCTATACTCAGAGATGCAGGATTTTGGACCAATATAATTTAATACAATTGACACTTAACTCAAAAGGTTGACCTTTTTAGCAAAAGTTGTGAAATTTTGGTCCAGATTTGAGGAAATTTAACTGATTTTCCAACAATTTGAGAAAAGAAAGATTTGAAAAAAAGTGACCCATTTCTATACCCAAAATTGGCATGATGACATGAAACAAGGGTGTAATTCCATACAGTACCAGAAGGCAGAGAGAAAATGAGACCATGTTTGCGGGGGTAAGTCCCTGTATTGTCATTTTGTAGAGTACCCCCCCCTACCAAGGGTACCCCCTTGATGCATTTTGATGCATGTGAAATATACAAGCCACTGTGTGATAGCAGCTCTGTACTTAGCAGACCCATCCTTAGTGTACAGCAGTTGCCGGCAGGTGACGACAGGTGCCCAAGGTAGAGCACCAGTAAGTGGAGTACCTCTGCAGCTTCTCAGGAGATACCTTCACAGGTACTCCCCTACGGGCTGCCAAGTATGGCAGCACTTGGATCATGGAGGGCGCCAAACATGCCATTGTTGTTTAGGACTTGCTGATCATTTTCAAGCTTAGTACATCTATATTTGAGTTGAGCATCACCAAAAACCCTTATCTTATATATTAACATTTTTGTGTATAAAACATATTACATATGTGACCAAACAAATTTTAAATAAGGATATAAATTAAATCAAACAGGAGCTACAAAGCTAATTTGCATGAGAGACCTATGAGTATTCACGCATGGGGTGAATAGTGGTTAAGCTAATGCGTGTGTACCTAGGTCGATGATTACCCCACTTTGCGGTCGGCGATGTGGTGGTCTTAACCATGCGGTTTCGGGAATTAAATATTCAATTGAAGGATTATCATTCTGTAGCATGTTAGGTGATTTAATATAAGATTTCAATTTGTTGTCACCCCTGCTGGCTACCAAGGAGGGGGTTTTGTAACCAAATCCCTAATGCATTGCCAATGGGCCTATACCATACTGTACTAAATTCATGGCAGTAGACTTACGGATAAAGTGTTCCTAAAAGTTAAGAACATGGGACCATTTCATGATCTGCCTAAAAATTCCCTCTAATGCTTGTGGGCTAAAATGGCATAAATCAAGTTTTCATGTGTTAGAATATGATTTGGTGGGATTAACATGACCCTAGTGAGGTTGAAATTTCCCATAACTAGTGCATTGTGGGAATTGACTCAATACACCCTCTGCCTGGGGCGACCTGAGAACATTAATCTTGTATTGGGTAATCATATGATAAAATATTGTACAGTCAAGATTGTTCTATATTGTAGTATTATAAATTCATTTGGAATAGTGTTTAGATGTATGTAGTACATCGGCAAAAGAAAATAAATTTCACAAAACGAGTCAGCACGAAAAGAAATAGTAGTAAATTAGTAAACCAAAGTTTTTAATCTGTTTTTGTCCCCGTAAATGGTGTGGCCGGATAGACATCACACTCAGCAATACTGCTGTGTGAGGGGATTATTGTGAGCAAAAGTTAATTGACAGGATGCCCCTCACTGACGTCAATCCACAGTTTTCGGCAGGGGGCCTAAAGCCTTGGGCAACCCGCCCACCATGCAAAGGCAGCATGTGCTGGATGCGCCATGAGCTCTCAGAGCTGACGTTCCAGTGTAGTGGTAGATCTTCTTTTTCAATCTACCAGGGTAATCAGCTACGTATACCCTCCTCATTGGATTTCCTAGAAACCCGATGGGGTGACTGTTTAGCAGCCGACAACCATGTTGAAAATTCAGAAAAAAAAAGCACCACGGGCCATTTGGGCCTTGCCTCCTCAAATCTTTGGGGCCCTCGGCCAATTTTTCACGGGCTACCGAAACAAGATAACCTCAATTTAATTTTCGGCATTTTAACAAAGAAGGGATGTTGTGGAGGATGGGTGGTAGGATGGGTTTTCACTTGTATAATAAATTATAAATATTACTTGTTAGCAAGTTAGAGCAAAATAATAATAAATTAACCTAAACTTTGCGAACACATTGACCGACCGCATCATTGTTTTTTTTTTAAATTTAGAACAGTGTGTAACTTTGTCACATCCCAACAGGTTGGTGCAGCGTATCTTCCCTTGCTTTTCACCACTGAAAATTCCAACTAAAGCCAATAGGGAAAGCATTGGTTAGGCGCGGATCCAGGGCGGGGGCGCGGCGCCTCCGGTAATTCTGCAAATTCTTGATTGCAAAATCAGCCCATTTGAGCTATTTTGGACAAGGTACAGCCTTTCAGCTCCCCCGGTAATTGACCATTTTCAAATCCTGGATCCGCATTGTTGTTGATAGCATGGATGCTCCAACCTTCAGTCCAGCCCAACCCTACCCAATCTAATACTACTTTTTGAAGGACTTAGATAGGACCATGTAGAGTAAACCCTGGGCCTAGCTCTGGCCGAATGAGGTAATTCACCATTTCATCACACAATTTCAAATCTGCATGCAAAAATATGTGTATAATCCATATATTAAAGTTTGCAATATGTGCAGAATCGGGCAACCTCGGCTTCGGGAAAGGACCTAAGAATCTATTACTACAATCCATCGTGAACAGCGATCTACTTCATTCACACATGACACAAAAATTTTATAAGTTATGGATATTTGAATTAGTTCAGCTTTTACTCAATTTGAGCTTAAAAAACTCATGGGCAAAAAGTACATGTTCAGTCATGTGTGGTCCGTTTTGGCATGATGTTGGCCGTTGTTTCATCCTACACACATATAAGTCCCTCTGTGAGGTTGTGTACCAGCCTATACGGTGACCTGGTAGAAGGGACTGAACGACGAAGAGGCGCCCTGGACTGAGGGCTATTAAGTCTCTTACACTCAATGAAGTTTGCAAATTCTTTACCAATGAGTTATTGAAAATTGCCGACTCAGGTGTTCGATTGTACCACAAAGATAACAACTTGCTAATTAGCATAGCTTCAGGTGCGAAATGTCATTAAAATCTGCGATTTTCGGTCAAAATCGCTTCGCTTTTTGCCTCTTTTTGATGACGGAATTAAAACATTGTTATTGGTGACAAGTTTAGTTTGATCATCTGATAGGTACAATTAATTATAATTTTTGTTTGACAACGTAACCATAATTTTCAACAGGGCCAAAAACGGTCCCTTAGAATGGCTTAGTGCAGTTTTTCAGCGGGCCCCGTCATTGATTTTCAGGGTCTACGTTGCCCGAGGGCCCGCTTATTTTCAACACTGTGCCGACAACTCGGCCGTGACAGGTAGTACTGTTACCAGGATGCCAGTAACAGGCTCCTCAAAAGAAAAGCTGACGCTGACACTGAGCTTACTTGAGATTTAGGCGACGAAAAAGAAAACCCTGTTTTATCACGGGCGAGCGGACCTTTCGAGTAGGGTCGGTCGGCGCGAATTTTTTTCTTTTTTTAATGTTTTTTCTTTCTGGAGCCAAATTGGCCTAAATAGCCCCAAAATCGAAAACTCAAGAGAAAAATGAAAAATTTTTGCAAACAAATTTTCCTAAGAAAAATTTTGCCAAAATGAAAATTGGGCTAAAAACCAGGCTGATTTTTACATATTTTTGGAAAAACTAAAAAAATCTGCAAAACTGAAAAAAACTGGGTCGGTCGTAGCCCGTAAAACAGGGCTTTTTTATTATTCGCGCCTTACACCATGTATCAAAAGTGAAGGATGGGATGCATTGGTGTATGAAGTGAGGGAAACTACTCAAAAGGCAGTGGCGTACCAAGTATTCGATCCAGGGGGGCAAATTTTCGCAAGTCCTGGTGATTGGTGCTCGCAATTCAGTCTGAATTTTGACCAAATGCGCGCCAGGACGCGCTAACATTGGCCGAATTCTTTAATTTTGCCAATTTGTCGGTACGCCACTGTCAAAAGGAATGGAAATTGTAACTGTAATATTTGAATTGTAATTTGTTCCTCAAATAAGGGCCAGTACTAAACTCGCTGTCTGCCCTCTATGGTCCCAAGGCTGACTCGGAGATTTCCCGATGAGGGTGCACTTAATTTTTCTTATAAAATTGTAAACAACTGAGTCAATGCATAAATTATTGGTCGAGTCATGAGTTGAAAAATATCGGAGCGAAGCGAAGCTGAGGCCCGATATTTTTACTCGTGACGAGACCAATAAATTTTGCATTCGACGAAGAATGGATCCAATTTTATGATTATGTAAGGTTTCATATCTTTATTCAATTCAGAGACAAGCAGCTTAAAACATACGGTACCCGTACCAATTAACTGCAGTGCAGAGGGTCTCCCCGATACCTCCATGCCAAACTCATTACAACATCGTGCCTAACCCATGCTCATGGCAAGTCATGGCGTGAGATGGCGAATGGCGATTATCATGATTTTATGTGCATGGTACTAAACATGAATTGTCTTAACTGTGATTTCAAAATACACAACTTATCGACAAATTCCTAGTTCACGCAACCACGCTAGTGTTGTGCTATTTGCGTAAACACTAAAGTATACACAGTCACAGTGCCGCTTTGTAGACTAGCCGAGACTGGCCAGAGAGCGGTGCCGTGCTGCCTCGCTTGAAACTTGTCAACAAGGTCGTGCTTTAGAAATCCCCCGGTTCAGCACGTCATTTATATCCCTGTCCGGTCATTCTGTGTCTTGAAAACCCGGTCTAAAGAGCCCTTTTGGATCATGTTTCAACGACGTAATCATTCGCTCGTTCCCATGTCGATCAACAAAATGGCGTCGTTGGCGATTGTGATATTTTGACCATCACTTACAGTCAGGGTCGATCCATGGTCCCATGGTGGTTCCCGGTTCGATATACATAGTCTCGATACGTACTTGTGAACGCAAACGATCGTAATAAAAAAACTACGTATACAGCAGTTTATCGGGAATGGGGTATTGATGTAATAAAGGACCCGGATTTGGATCCGCCTTTATTTAAAGTCGGTCGTAGGGAGACTTATTGGATACAATATGTGAAATTCTTGGATTTACTGGTTGTGTACAAAAATGAATAGGAACGTTAGATTCTGAAACAAATCAAACAAATCGTGTTTTATACATATGCTTGTCCAGGTATCCATCACTGTGTGAAATAAAGAGTTCAAATCGAAGTCCTTCATATAGAAAATCACAACTTTGTTATAAAATTCCGGATCCAAAATTTTTGTTATACATGGTATCCTATGGCATTGTTACACTGTGCATAAATTTTTACTGCATGAAAACAAAAAAATCTGATTAATCTTTAACTTTGGAATTAAGCATTTTAGGTGACTATCTTTAGGTGTAGATGACTATTTTTAATTACTACACAAAAACACATTTTGAAATCTCTGAGTCGGCTTTTAATAAACTGGGGACTAGAGTTCATTCTGAAAATACCTTTTCTTTAAAAAACATTACTATATATAGAAACAAAAACTATTACCTATAATTTAACATTCCTATAATTGGACCAACTTTCAAAATGCTATTCTTTATCTTATTTGGGTAGCACCATTTCCCTCATGAGCAGTCAATATTTGTATATTACAGTCCTGGGGATTACATTACAAGCCATTATAATCATGGATAGTATTTAAAGGCGTGATAGTTGGCACATTTTTTTGAAGAGCGCCCCCAATTTCACAATTTGAATATTTTTGCACAGTTACGTTGGTTAATTGTCCTAGGCAACTATACAGTCGAACGAGAATGCTAAAAAATGCGTTTTATCACAAATAAGCGAGTTTGTTAATTAGAATTGGGATCCCAGATTGGATCTAATAACGGCGAGCTGGAAATGCTAAGTTTATATACGTCCATGATGAAATAGTGCCACTCGAGAAAATAACCTCTAACTTGACTTGTCCGAACTATAAAAACCACTAATGGATGAGGCGTAGACACGTACAGGGCGCTACTTTCCCCGGCTATTTCACATTGGGGGGGTGGAAAGCCGTTTCCAGCAGCCGTTGAATTATTATCGGGGATCCCCGTAATAATGATTCTATTACCAAATTCCTTCGTTTTTGACACATAGACATTTTCGATCTTACCATTCACAGGTATAGTTTACCATCCACGTTTACCAATGCCACCGTGTAAAAATCCTCCAAATTTTTGAAAAATTGGGGCGCCCTTCAAAAAAATGTGCTAATAGTGCTTTAAGGTTTTCACAAGCCCTGTGAAATCGTAGCACTAAAATATGTTGGGTTTGGATGTTGGCTAAAAACTTCTTTCATTTTGGTCACCTGATAATGAATTTTGTACGGAATTCTATGGGACTCGCAAATCAAGTTTCAGCTTTCATATCAAAATGGGTTAAATTTGTCGCAGAAAACGTTTCCCATGTGGTATGGGCTCAAGATCATTCAATCTTGGAAAAACATTATATTTTTAAATCAGGTAATCCCCTTAAGCATTATGAAACTGATATTATACTGTATCCAGCTGTTTATTTTATTCCATTGGCGTCTTAGTCACGACCATATGCAAGCCAATCACGGCTTAGCCTAGCAACAAGTTGAACAAACTTAATTGGATCAACCAATAACCAGTAACGTTGTACTGATCCAAAAACAGGCACGATGTGAGTGCGTCCAACTGCAGCACACGCGTAAGCAATGGCAAAACCCACGAAAAGGAGAAAATAAACTCCTAGACAGAGTTTATAGGGTCCCTTTAATCTTGGATCTGCCCCCAAGTAGGCATTTTTGTTGTTGTAGTATAAGTATATAAATCAATTGAATGTTATAATAAAATTGACAATTGTGTGGCAATTTCTTTGGTTTTGTGACAGTTGGGCTTGTGTTCTGAAAGGAAGTCTAACTTTTAGACCAGGGTTAAACCAAGGTTAGCCTACATGAGTGGACCTTCCTTTCAAAGTACTGCAAAGTAATGTAACAGTGAGAAAATTTCTAATGAGGCCCGGAACGACCCAGCATTGGGATTTTTCTTCCACCGGGCCGTTTACAGCACTTTTGGTTGTGGAAGGAAAAAAAGCTACAATCCTGTAGGATCACTGGGTTTAAACAAAAACCCAAGTCTAAATTTGACTCCTTTTTCAGAAAGCTATATGTTTAATTTTGTTTCTTGTCAAATTGTAAAGCAATATTAGCCATTTTTGAAAGAACGCCCCCCAATTTTCAAAAAATTAGAGATTTTACACGGTTGCATTGGTAACTCGCTAGTAAACCATACCTGGGTGAAAATGGTCTGTGTTCACAAACGAAGGATTTTGTATTAGAATAATGTTATCGGGATCCGATAATAATTTAACGGCTGATGGAAACGGCCTTCAATGTGAAATAGCCAGAAAATAGTGCTAGGAAAGTGTCTACGCTCATCCATAGTTGTTTATTGTTCAGGGAAATCAAGTTAGAGGTTACAGGCGGGGTGTCGGCCAAGCTCATTCATTATAACAACTCACCAAAAATGTCAAAAGAAAAAATTACAGCTATAGGAGTTCAAAAACCACAAACCAATTTGGGTGCTGTGATATGGGTCGGTCGGCCAAGGGTGTTCCCATGACCCACATACGACCTCGTTCCTCGTTCGGTATTCATACAAAATTTAGAAAATACACCCTTCCAGGGAGTTGATCTTCAATCAACGTTTGAATAAGAAAATATTCCTTGACAACATATAAAAAAATTCAGAATTTTTCGTCATGATTTCGCTTTTAAGTGTTTAAACCAATGGCGACGTATGAAAATTGGGATTCTTGGCCGCCTCCCCATGAGCGGTTATTTCGTCATGGAGGACATAAATGTGAATACCAAGCTCTGCTGTTAAATTGCTTGTCCAATCTGGGATCCAAATTCTTTTACAAAATCCGTATTATGATAAATACGCATTTTTCAGCATTGTCGTTCGCAGGCATAGTTCCTAGACAATCACCAACGTAACTGTGCCAAAATATCAAATTTTGAAAATTGGGGGCACTCTTCAAAAAATGTGCCATTATTGCTTAATGAATTTATCTTATTGTACAGTAAAATGATCCACTCTGTACCATTGTGATTTATTGTGGGGAATATTCTGTGCTGTAAATGCAGCTAATACGGCGTATCATTGAGTGAATACAGAAGGCATTGTGCATATAAATAAACAACAGAAACCAACCCTACTACGACCATAGTCATTCTGATATTGTTAGTAATCAGCTTTGTATTAAAGGCACACATTTATTTTTATTTGTTTGTAACATCTTTACCCAAGGTAGCCCATTCCAGCTGAAACTGCTGTAACACAGACCCTGCAATATACATATATAACAAATTACAAATCTACAACTATATACACATATATGAATTTGCGAAAATATCAGTATTAAAGACAGAGATAAAAACAACAAATACAAAAAATATCAAAAACAAAAGACAATAATAATTGGTTCTTATAAGGTTCAAAATCTTCAAGAGAACTCGGAGTGCCATAACAGTCAACACATACAAATCAAACCAAACAGCTATGAGCCATGAAAAGTTTGACGAGCTGATGTTTGAAGTCTTGGAGCTCGGGGATACTGCGAGCTACTACTGTTTAGACTATGGTTGCATTTATAGTTCTGCTCATAAGTCATATTTGAAAAAGCTTAAACCTATTCAGATTCAAGGTCTTCGACTATGCTTGGGTGCTTTTCATACCTCTCCTATATCCCAACCACATAAAAAGCACCTCCTCGCTAAAATACCAATTTCTTTACTAGTAAACCTAATGCTATTCCATCTTTTGGAATACTCTATAAAAGAGTTTTTTTCACAGATGTGTCCAAATGCTGGATAACATTATTGCATCATCTGATTTTCCTCCCTTGGGATAAATGTTGTACTTGAGATGGACCTAACTGTATGTCAATATACATGATATAAGAAGGGTTTAACTGATAATCTTATTTTTCAAGCGAAAGTTGATCTTAGACGTAAATATCTCAGGCATCAAGCTATTCTATAGAATAGGTCCAAGGTTTGAAAAGGGCTGTTGCAGCAGCCTTAAGTCGGCATGATCAACGTCAGATTAGGATACTGATAATGCTTCTATTTTCACTGCCGAATTGCGGGGACTTAAGTTGGCCTTAGAATTAGCTGAAATTTGCAATGAGAGTCATTTCATTATATAACGATTTCGCTTTCAGAGTGGATTATAAGATTAGAGTCAGCCGTGTCGACAGCTGCTGACAGGGCCCCCCTAAAAATATTGCTCTCAGGGACCATCTCTAGTAGCACTAAAGTGCGAGATTGCATCACTTTGCGACGCTAAAGGGCCCTACCTTAAGTGCTGACAGGGCCCTTTTCCTTTAAATCCGCCACTGTTCACTATCTAGTTTACGGCTTAGAAAAGGGAGGAGAGAGAGATGTGCCATCCCTTGTGCCTGACTGTTGGAAGTATCAATTTGTCTCAATTGAATAAATCTGTGGTTTTAGCTTGGATTCCGAAGTCACATGGTATTCAAAAGCAATGAAATGGTTGATGTTTTGGCAAAGTATAGGAATATAACAAACATTGAGATCCCCTGTTACAGATTTTAAGGCTTCGTTTAGAGTAGATTCAACCCATCGTGTCACCAGAGTGAACGCTTTGGACAGCGTGATCAGTTGAGAGGAGGCACAAAAAGAAAAAAAAATCGTGGCGAGATTCACAGTTTCCTGAAAGAATTCAGCCAGATAATCTTTTGGCCTTCATGTGAATACATTTTTCACATGGAGAATGCAAAGAAATTTGTGTTCCTTTGTATCCAAAACACGGTTTTGTAAACTAATGTGCCTCTTTCATGTGGGCACCCGTTTTTCATGGTTTCAAAAAATATTGTTTTAATTTTAGCGAAGGTGGTAAAGTAATCCCCAGGTCTGTAGCAGGAACATCTTAATAAAAAGCAAATGATATCATGTACCATAGCCTTGCTGGAGATCCAGCACAAAGCATTTGATAAAAGTATAGTACCCAGATCTCCCGGCTAAATTCTGTGCCCTTTGCTGGCAAACTGCCGGACTGGTTGGCTGATCTGCTTTAAGAGGGTCGCTCCTTGAAGGTGGTAGTCCGAATGGCACGGAAGTCCATCAGTGCAGGTGTTTCACAAGACTCCAATACCTCGGCCCTTCTATTCATCAGTTTTATCCTCCTTCAAACAGTTTCGTGTATGTGACGAGGCACTGTCATGACTTTCATTAAGTCTAAAGAGGATAAAGTGCCGTGTGCTGCCTGTGACAGTGCTGTAGTTCAAAAGTCTACCAGTCAGCAAAAATGCCCAGATGCGATTACAATATTCAAAATATATTGTATTACATCGGGGGACTTTACCGTAACTGTACAATTCAAAGATTTCTTTGCACCACTCTGAACGCTGAATAAATAATAATATAAAATTATTGTGAAATAGTGTGGATGAGTGTATGTAAGGAATCGTCAAAGAAGAAAGTAATTTTCACCAAAATGTTGAGGAATTGTTGCCATTAGAGACAAGACATCCATTTCAAACAAAAAGACCATTGTAAGTTAGTTTTAAAAACAAAGTTTTAACATCAGGTTTGGTCCTAGCTCACTAAACGGGGTGGCCGGAATAAAACTCACACTCAGCAATACTACTGTGTGAGGATTTATTGGAGCAAAAGATAATTGACCCTATGCCCTTCCTGATGTCAAGCCCCAATTTTCGACAGTGGGCATTTGGGCAACCACGCCCACCATGCAATGCAGCATGTGCTAGATGGCATGGCCGCCATTAGCTCTCCAGCTCTCCTTGTAGGTAGATCTTCTTTTTCATTCTACCAGTGTAACCAGCTACCCTCCTCATCAGATTTCCTTAGAAATCTGATGGGGGTGACTGTTTAGCCGCCAAGAACTCGGCCGTGGGACAGGTAGTACTGGTTACCAGGATACCAGTAACAGGCTCTCAAAAGAAAACCTGACTTGCTGACAATGAGCTACTTGAGATTACCACCAACGATTCAAAAAGTGAAGGATGAGAATGAATTGGTGTATAGAAGTGGGGGGAAAGTACTCAAAGGAATGTAAAGTATAACTGTAATATTTAAAGTTGTATGTGATATGTCAGAAGTACGGGCCAAGTGACTTAACCCTCTAATCTGCCCTCGTATGGTTAAAGGCTGACTCAGAGATTTCCCGATGAGGGTGCACTCAATTTTCAAACAAATCATGTTTTTTGCATATACATAATGCTTGTCCATGTACTAATCACTGTGTGAAATAAGCTCAAATTGAAGTCCTTCATATAGAAAATCACAACTTTGTTATAAAATTCTGGATCCAGAATTTTTGTTATACATGGTATCCTACGGCCACTGTTACATTTTTACTGCATGAAAAAAGAATCCGATTAATCTTTAATTTTGGAATTAAGCATTTTGGGTGGAAATAGCTACCTTGTAGTTTATTCTTTCTGCTCTAAATCAGACATGGTTACGCCTAACTTACCTTGTGCCCTCGATGAGGACGCACTTTCTAGTAGTTGACTATCTTTACGTCTAGATGATTATTTTTAATTACTACACAAAAACATATTTCAAAATCTCTGAGTCGGCTTTTAATAAACTGGGGACTGGAGTTCATTTTGAATATACCTTTTCGTAAATGTTACTATATTTAGAAACAGAAACAATTACCTATAATTTAACATTCCTATAATTGGACCAACTTTCAACAATGCCATTCTTTATCTCATTTGGAAAAAAGTTGGGAGATTTCATTGTGTCATGCTCAACAAAATTTGATGTACAACCAGTTTAAATTTGTCAACTACTTGTACCAGTTGTTTCTAATTCATAATCAGATTTATAATTCAAGCTAAGGCGACAAAAAAACCCTGTTTTACGGGCCCGACCGACCCTGATTTTTCAGTTTTGCGGATTTTTTTTAATAGTTTTTCCAAAAATCATGTAAAATTAGCCTGTTTTTAGTCCAAATTTTTTCAGTTTTGGCTAATTTTTTAAAGAAAATTTGTGAAGATTTTAGGACTATTTTAGGCCAATTTTGACCTCCAGAAAAGAAAAAGAAAACTAGATATAGCTGTGGTCAAAGACCACGAAACCAGCCGGGTAGCTTCAAACCCAAGCCTAAAACTAACCCCTGCTTCGAAACCTAGCCCCAGCTTGGAAACCTAGCCTAGCTTCGAAACCCAACCATAACTAGATCTGGAGACAGATCTGAGCACAGTCGAGGTAGTGACCTTTGACCCTAAACGACCTTCGATCTCGAAAATATTTAAACATATTTGGATTGTCATAAGGATCATTTCAAATATCTGCCCGTTAGTAGCATTTTGAAAATTTGACCTCTTAGTGACCTTTGTTCTCAAAAATATTTTCAACATGATTGGGATGTCATAAGGATCATTTCAGTTAAATTTCAGCTCAATCGGAGCATTTTGAAAAAATGACCTTTGACCTCTTAATGACCTTTGATCTCAAAAATATTTCAACATGTTTAGGATGTCATAAGGATCATTTCAGTTAAATTTCAGCTCAATTGGAGCATTTTGAAAATTTGACCTTTGACCTCATAATGACCTTTGATCTCAAAAATATTTCAACATGTTTAGGGTGTCATAAGGATCATTTCAGTTAAATTTCAGCTCAATTGGAGGATTTTGAAAAAAATGACCTTTGACCTCTTAATGACCTTTGATCTCGAAAATATTTCAACATGTTTAGGATGTCATAAGGATCATTTCAGCAAAATTTCACTCGTATGGAATTTATAACATGCCCCAGTACAAGTAGCACCAATCTACCAATCAGAAGACCTATGTCCGTATTTGTCTTTTTCATTTTCTCATTTTTATTTTTTTTACAATTAATAAAGCGTGGTAATCTATTATAACCATGCTACGCTACAAAATCAACTTGAATATTCTTTTTGTTTTATTTCGCATTTTCTTGACTAAGGAGAAAAACATAGAACTGCCATCTATCTTGTCATAAGCCATCTAAATTGAAACCTTCCCCGGGAAATGTAACCGCACCTGAAATACGATTTTTTTTGCATTCATCAATCGAGTAAAAACATTTTATTTTGTTTTTTCATGTGATTTGCCGGACTCGCCAGACAATAATCCTTTAAATGCGATTTCAAACACCCCCAGGCGACTTGACTGGAAGGAATTGAAAGGGAGCGCTGCAATTAAAATATAAATGCCCCTACAATAAAGTACAGGACTACATTATAGGTGAAGCGGAGTTGTGGCCTTACATACGGTACGTTTAGAAACCAATTCCTAATATCTCCTATATCGATTGTTAATCCTCATGTAAGTAGATTTAACCTTTTCTTCGAAATGAATGTAAGGCTTTACCAGCTAAAGAAATTCTGGCTATTGCAGACCCAAGGTTAGGGGCATTCATACTGCCGTAAGACAGGGCGAGCGAAGTGAGCGAAAACCGACCCCCCTACCCAATTTTGCGCAAAATGCCCCCTATCTCTGCCCAGGTGACCTTGAAATACTATCTATGTACACCCCATATGAAGCATGATTCAGGGGTCCTTATGACCCATTTTGGTGCTTAAAGCTCTTGAATTGCGGGAGAAGGATTTTCTAGATTTTGCACCAAAAAATTAATATTTCTCTTCAAATTCACTTGAACCCAAATCTGTGTACACCCTATTTGAGGGCTGGATCAGTGGTCCTCTGGATTGAATTTGGCTTAAACTGGCCCAAGCGTTTGGCACTAGAAGCATTTTTAAGCTCTGTGTGTTGCCAGAAGAAGAAGAAACAGACCAAATACAATAACAGCCGTGTTACGCACACGGCTGGTTAATTCGCCGGACCGACCGACCCTACTCGAAAGGTCCGCTCGCCCGTAAAACTTTTTTTTTGTCGTCGCCTAAGCTTAAATTCAATTTTTCAAATATCTGTTTAACACATTGTTGATAACATATTCAACAAACACATTATACAAGATAACCTAATGGGGCAGCTTCAAAACTTAACCGGTAACTTTTACAAGGTCCTGCCCAGTTGTATCTGGTTGCATTGATAGGTTACTGGTTCACATCAAAGAACAGATTTAATCTTATGAATGGTGTTTGATCTTCAATCTCAAAAGCAGGTGAAGCCAATGAAAAATGTTGGCCTCAATCCACACCTTGTAAAAGTTGTATTGATTTTCCTGGATAAAGTGTACAACTTTGCAGACTGAATGGAATCATCAGAGACTTCTAATGGAGTGACCACTGCCCTCTACACGTGGATAGCGGGCTGGCGCACCATTGAATAGTTGCCGATTGAAGCCACAGGAATCTGCATTTTGCCCTGCTCAATATGGCTTCACTTTATTGTCAAAGTTAAAGGAATTTTGTATAACAATAGAACATCTGTGTGGAATGTGTACCAGGAGGTGTATGCATTATTTCCCGCCATATTGAAAAAGGCAAAAAGCAACTTCCTGTGGTTTTAATCGGTGACTCAGACCCACATCCATGCGTAGAGGTCAGTGGAAGTGACCTATATAAAAAAAAAATTGTCTATAGTTGTTAATGATCCTGATGTGACAAAATGACATCAAAGCCGATTAATGGGGATGAGTAAAAAATCCTTTGTTCAAGGAAGTGCCAGAATTGCCAGTCTGGGAAGTTTGCATGTAAATGTATAAATGATTACTTACATACAATATATTAGCCTACATTTAAAGAGGAAATACTCAGGATGTTATATTTTACCTAAAACAAATATTGACTGCTCTATATTCGTGAAATGTGCAAAATACCTCCCCAGAGTCACCTCCGGTAGCACCATTTCTCTCATTGGCAGTCAATATTTGTTTGTTACAGTCCTGGGTATTACAAGCCATAAGGCTTTTCACAAGCCCTGTGAAATCTTAGCACTAAAATATGTTTGGTTTGGCTGCTTTGGGCTAAAAAAATGCCTAATTTTGGTCGACTGATAATAATTTTGTACGGTATTCTAAATGACTCACAAAATTATGATGATAGCTTTCATATCAAAATGGGTTAATTTGTGCAAAACTTTCCCAGTGGGGTATTGGCTCAAGATCAGTCAATCTAGGGGAAAAAAATTACATTATTAAATCAGGTCATCCCCCTTTAGCATTATGAACTGATATAGTGTCCCTTTAATCTTGATCTGCCAACCAAAGTAGGCGTTGTTGTTGTTGTAGTATAAGTATAAATCAATGAATGTATAATCACCTTGACAATTGTGTGCAATTTCTTTGGTTGTGACAGTGGCTGGTGTTCTGAAAGGGAGTCTAACTTTAGACATGGGTTTAAACCAGGGTTAGACCTACATTAGTGGACCTTTTTCCTTTCAAAATACTGCAAAAGTTAATGTAACAGGTGAGAGAATTCCTAATGGATGGCCCGGAATGACCCATCCATGAGGATTTTTTTTCGCTGGGCCATTACAGCACATTTTTGGTATGTTGGAAGGAAAAAAGCTCCACTCCTGTAGGACTACCCTGGTTTAAACCCAGATCTAAATTATGTCTCCTTTTCAGAATAGCAGCCTATATGCAGGCCCGTACGCATGGGGGGGAGGGAGGGGGTGCAGTCGCACCCCCCCCCCAATTTCAAAAAAGGTCCTAAATTTAGAGAAAGTTGGACAAAAAAGTCCACTTTTTGGTGATGAAATGTTCAAAAAGTTCCAAAAAACACATTTTAGGGGGGTTTGGTCCACTTTTAGCAAAAAAGTCCACTTTTTCGATGTGCTGCACCCCCCAAAAAAAAAAACTGCGTACGGCCCTGCCTATATGTTTGATTTAGGTTACTGGTTCACATCAAAGAACAGATTTAATCTTATGAATGGTGTTTGATCTTCAATCTCAAAAGCAGGTGAAGCCAATGAAAAATGTTGGCCTCAATCCACACCTTGTAAAAGTTGTATTGATTTTCCTGGATAAAGTGTACAACTTTGCAGACTGAATGGAATCATCAGAGACTTCTAATGGAGTGACCACTGCCCTCTACACGTGGATAGCGGGCTGG
Organism: Ophioderma brevispina; assembly: GCA_023653785.1. NCBI lineage: Eukaryota > Metazoa > Echinodermata > Ophiuroidea > Amphilepidida > Ophiodermatidae > Ophioderma > Ophioderma brevispina. The sequence goes on along the minus strand of JAMKCH010002616.1, from coordinate 22,374 downwards.
CGCACCATTGAATAGTTGCCGATTGAAGCCACAGGAATCTGCATTTTGCCCTGCTCAATATGGCTTCACTTTATTGTCAAAGTTAAAGGAATTTTGTATAACAATAGAACATCTGTGTGGAATGTGTACCAGGAGGTGTATGCATTATTTCCCGCCATATTGAAAAAGGCAAAAAGCAACTTCCTGTGGTTTTAATCGGTGACTCAGACCCACATCCATGCGTAGAGGTCAGTGGAAGTGACCTATATAAAAAAAAAATTGTCTATAGTTGTTAATGATCCTGATGTGACAAAATGACATCAAAGCCGATTAATGGGGATGAGTAAAAAATCCTTTGTTCAAGGAAGTGCCAGAATTGCCAGTCTGGGAAGTTTGCATGTAAATGTATAAATGATTACTTACATACAATATATTAGCCTACATTTAAAGAGGAAATACTCAGGATGTTATATTTTACCTAAAACAAATATTGACTGCTCTATATTCGTGAAATGTGCAAAATACCTCCCCAGAGTCACCTCCGGTAGCACCATTTCTCTCATTGGCAGTCAATATTTGTTTGTTACAGTCCTGGGTATTACAAGCCATAAGGCTTTTCACAAGCCCTGTGAAATCTTAGCACTAAAATATGTTTGGTTTGGCTGCTTTGGGCTAAAAAAATGCCTAATTTTGGTCGACTGATAATAATTTTGTACGGTATTCTAAATGACTCACAAAATTATGATGATAGCTTTCATATCAAAATGGGTTAATTTGTGCAAAACTTTCCCAGTGGGGTATTGGCTCAAGATCAGTCAATCTAGGGGAAAAAAATTACATTATTAAATCAGGTCATCCCCCTTTAGCATTATGAACTGATATAGTGTCCCTTTAATCTTGATCTGCCAACCAAAGTAGGCGTTGTTGTTGTTGTAGTATAAGTATAAATCAATGAATGTATAATCACCTTGACAATTGTGTGCAATTTCTTTGGTTGTGACAGTGGCTGGTGTTCTGAAAGGGAGTCTAACTTTAGACATGGGTTTAAACCAGGGTTAGACCTACATTAGTGGACCTTTTTCCTTTCAAAATACTGCAAAAGTTAATGTAACAGGTGAGAGAATTCCTAATGGATGGCCCGGAATGACCCATCCATGAGGATTTTTTTTCGCTGGGCCATTACAGCACATTTTTGGTATGTTGGAAGGAAAAAAGCTCCACTCCTGTAGGACTACCCTGGTTTAAACCCAGATCTAAATTATGTCTCCTTTTCAGAATAGCAGCCTATATGCAGGCCCGTACGCATGGGGGGGAGGGAGGGGGTGCAGTCGCACCCCCCCCCCAATTTCAAAAAAGGTCCTAAATTTAGAGAAAGTTGGACAAAAAAGTCCACTTTTTGGTGATGAAATGTTCAAAAAGTTCCAAAAAACACATTTTAGGGGGGTTTGGTCCACTTTTAGCAAAAAAGTCCACTTTTTCGATGTGCTGCACCCCCCAAAAAAAAAAACTGCGTACGGCCCTGCCTATATGTTTGATTTTGTTTTCTTGTTCAAATCTTGTAATGAATTGATCTTAGTGTACAGTAAAATGATCCACTGTGTACAGTTGTGATTGTAGGGAAATATTCTGTGCTGAAAACTGCAGCTAATACGCTGTAATCATTGAGTGAATACGAAGGCATTGTGCATACCAATACCCACAGAAACCACCCTACTACGAATCATAGTCATTCGATATTGTTCATAGTACTGGCATTTTTAGTATTAAAGAACCCGCACACATTTATTTTGAGCATCTTTACCCAGGTTTATACCCGATTCTCCATTCAGCCGACACTGCTCAAACACGGGCCCTGCAATACTAATTACAAATCTAAAGTACAGCTAAAATATAAGACAAGAGAAGCAAACACAAAAATAATTAAAACAAAGATAATAATTATATATTCTTATATAGGGGCAAATCTTCAAGAACACTCAGAGTGCCATAACGGAACACATACAAACACTATGAGCCAGGAAAGTTTTGTCGATAAAAGGTGATGATTAACGTTGAGTTCTTGGCTTGGGATACTGCGAATGTGCTGTTTGGAATCAATTCCAAACAGCTGAAGCATCTAATAAATGAATGAGCGTTCACCAGCTCATTTAACATTTCAGGTAATGAACGGAGTGTACGCGACAGTTGGCAAGTGCAAAGCACAAGATGACAATTACAGCAGATGTCCTTCGAAATGCTTGAAAGAAAAACGGCCAATTTAAGATTTTTTCAAAACTTCCATTCATAGACGAGTGAAGCTTTTAAGGTGTTTATGGGCCATGTCTTTCTTTCTTGAGAATGGGTAGGTGAGTCAGCAACATATTAGGGTCAAATATGGAGGTCCGGTGACCATTTTGCGGGGAACTACATTTGAGAGTGGTTCTAGGGTTTTCACAAGGGTGCTGATCACTTTAAGCTCTGCCAATCTGACCAAATGGGTGGAAACTCTCAATAGAGGTCAAATTGTCAAAAGGCCACACCAAAATGACTAAAATGACTACCCCTGGGATCAAATATATCCCCATAAAATCATAAACTGCTACCTATAGAATATCTAAGTGATAAAATACACAAAATAACAAAATCCGAATCATATTAGGGGTAACACTAAGTGACCAGGGGGTTCTAGGGCCCCTCCAAATTGTTTTTTCCAGCCGAATACATAAAATAACGGCTTTAGTTGTCTCTGGCTGGGTTTTTCGCGCCAAGTTTTTTTTTATGTCCTTCGTGGTGTATATACGCCCGCGTCTGCTAGTCATAGTGAACGGTCGGTTCCCGGGGAGCCGCGCCAGTGCCGACGGTGAGTACCAACAAGGGCGGGGCGTGAGTCGCGCTAAGGTATCTACTGATAGCGCTCGAGTCGTCCACGCGTTAAAGGAAAAGTACGCCAGCGGTGGGGCGAAGTGGGTCATGTGGCGGGCGCAATTGGGTAGAGCTGTGAAACGATATAACTTAAACGTCAACATGCACAACGAAAGCAAATTTTATAAGTAAACATTTAAAAAAACAAAAAAACCGAAAAAGAAAACCAAAATTCAAAAAACAAACAATTTCATTGTGTACATTGCCTAAATCGTTACTGTACAAAGCTATGGGAAAATGATTGTGTATTTTTGCAACACCCGTTAAAAATACAGATTCCTAAAACTTTAAGTTTTGTGTTAATTACATGTCATTTGGGTCCCTTCTAGAGTAGATATAACATAATAAGTTTTCAAAGTTTGGTGTAAGTGGTCAAGTCTCATAATTAATTTTCTCTGTACTTTTTTTGCCCATTTTTTCGTAGTGTTTTTGAAAAGTATGTTTTGCCCTAATTTGCAGGCCAAATAACAAATTTGATCATTTTATTCACCCCCCCCCCCCCCGGGCACAAACGGGCGTGGCAACCCATGGTCCTTAAGTGTTAAGTTAAAAAGGATTGATTCATAAAATAAAAGGCCCCAATAGAGGGAAGTACAAAATGTTGGAATTAAAAATAATTTAGTGGAAAAAAAAAAACTAGTTTTAAAAAAACTGTTTCAGAGTCAGTGGGTTTTGAAATGGTTCTTTAGGGATCAGAAGCACCATTTCAAGAGCACTGACAAATGAGTATTGCATTTAACCTTGTTGCACTCAATGAGAATGTGAAATAACCTAGCTTAAGCTGGCAAAACAACATGCGTTAAAATAGCCTGTGGGCGGACCATATTAACCCTCATGCAAAAAAGAGATGAAGAGAAGTTTTGATGGTTTATGGGGTAGTAACTAAGGCCCCGTAGGCCAGGATATTTTCTGGCGGGTGGCCGGGGGGGAAATTTTCAAAAGTGGACATTCTTCCCAAAATGTGGCCTTTTCACAATAGAGGGGTGTACAATTTGGCAAAAAGTGGACCTTCTTCCCAAATTTGCCCTTTTGTGACCAAAAAAAGCCTTAACGAAACCCCTATTTTTCCTAGCTAGCTTCGCTCGTACACATAATGTGGGACTTTTTGGAATTTTGGCGATTTGGGGGGGTAAATCGCACCCCCTTGCACCCCGGCTACGGCCCTGTGGTAAACTACTTTTTTATCCTTAGAACAAGATGAACATGTCTATATACCCTTTTTAATCCCATGTGAACTGTTTATAAATTTGACCCCTGTTTATTTACCCCCTTTAATATCTCAAAATGCTCAAGGATGAAAAAGTTGATCCTCAAGTTTGGAATCAGTAGGTCAATGTGCCTTAGAAACAATCAAACATTTCGGCAGACAAGAGCATATTGGCAAGGAATGGTTCTACCCCTTTAACTACAAGTGGCTCGCACCTGTCTGCCAAATATAAGCATTATCTCTTTGTCAGTTAAAATGATTGGTGTGGAAGACAGCTACAAACACGCCTGACATTCATGCCAATCCTAAATGATTTTGGAGTAGTCAGTGAGTGTAAAAAGCTTTGAAAACTCAACCCGTAAAAATCTCAGCCATAACATAGGGAAAGGAAACTCCACCTGGATTCATTTGAGTAATAAGTTATAGCACTCCAGATTCTCCTGGCCTAAAATGTGTGCCTGGGATGGTGACTGCTGGATGGTTGGCAGAGCTTCTAAGATCTGAAGGTATAGTCTGAATGGCAAGTATCAGTGTAGGTGTTCACAAGACTCCATCCTCAGCCCCTTCTATTTACATCATTTTAGTATAATTAATAATAATAAATTATGGGAGAGAGCTGGCCCTAGCGGTTAGGGGTGCTTGCCTATGGCGCAAATTTACCATTCAAAATTCCCGGGTTGAATCCCGTGGCATGTGGGGGGATTTATTCGGGTTATATCAATTCTGGATTGAGTATACCAGCTATTGATAATACAGAATACCGCTCTCCTCCATGGTTCACTTGGGCAAATGGATCATGAAAGGACATCCCGTCCTTGGAGGGGGACGTTTACCCCTCGTCTAACTGAAGCCATCTTTTTGTAACAAAACTCCCGAAGGGGGGGGGGGTGGGTACCACCCCCCCCCTGTGATTTTAGTTAATGAACACCCGATTCCTGTAAATTGGACGGTACCAAAGGATAGCTTAGGGTTTCTTCTTTCCATTGGTACCAAAAAAGTACTAACATCCCCATATGACGTCACCATGACGTAATTTTGAGAGGAAAGTACGGAAAATACTGAATTTATAGGGTGGAAAATTTGTAGTTGCTAGCGACTCAAACACCTCTTATACGCTCTAAAAATGATGTCATTATATAAAACTAGTCATTTCCCATCAAGTAGAGTCAAAACACCGATGAAAATCTGATTTTCCTAAACTTTGTGGCGAAAACATGAATTTTTCAATGTGTGGTCTATGGAAATGGCAGCACTTATGACGTCACTGTGACGTCAATGCTAGGCATGTTGGTACTTCATTTTGGATCATGGAAAGAGGAGGACCATAGCTATCTATTGGTATAAAAATCAAGGGTCTGGGATGTTCCTGTGGTGTGTTAGGCATTGTTGGTCTTCTCTGCCGGAGGGGGGGTGGTTACCACCCCCCCCCCTATCGATCAATTTGGGGATCACTTGTATCTTACCTATACCACGGTTGGGATGTTTGTTATGGATTAAAAGGATCGAACATGTCATTGACAATTACATTAAATAATTTTGCAACCAAAAATGGGGTTTTAGCAAGCCGTGAAAAAACTGAAGGGGGTGTGGTACCACCCCCCTTCGGTATACGAGGGTTTAAGAGCTTCGGGTCCCGTGTACAGAGAGGTCACACTGTACATTACATCGCAGTCAGTGCGAATACGAGTAGGTGCAAACCCCTGACTGTTCCAATCCGCCACCAGCCTCAAATAGCGGGCCATGTTAGGACGGCGTCCGTATCATGGATACACGCGGCCCCTGATCAGCATACTACTGAATAAATCCTGCAACCACCACTAAGCCATTACCAATGAATTGTTGATCCGAGCAAACAGCCAAACAAAATAATAAATTACATTTATACAGTGCATACACATTACAGTTTCAAAGCGCTGTAAAAGCATGAAAAGCAATAGTTTTAAAGGGGATGGCCCATCTTTCAAAAAGTCTATAAGTTTTTTTTATCTTGATAGAATGACTTCAACCCAAAACCCCTCTGTTAAGTTTCGCTCCGATATTTCAACCCGTTTTGATGTTAGAGTTAAAAACGTGGTGTCTTTTTGCAATTCCCCAGAGAGTCCCCGTAAAATTAAATGGTCGACCAAAAATGGCACTTTTCGCTCATAACATCCAAACCAACACATCTTTTATAGCCCTAAGATTTCACAGAAAAAAAAACCAACCTGAAAAAAAATCTTTTTGATACCAAAATTTTGACACTTCCGGTAAAATCTGGGGTCCCTGGGATGAGGCTATTCACAATCGGGCCATGGACCTTTAAAATTGGTACAAAGAAAACACAATCAATACACTTAAAACTACAAAGTAAAGGCAAGCTTTAAAACATTACACAACCTAGGTTCAAATCACAGGCAAATATATACAATACACAATATGTTAAACTACATCAGTAACTTTTCAGGAAGCGTATAGCACGCAAAAGTGTATTATGTCCAAACAATATATTTTCAGTTTTTCCTCTAAATTCCAACAATGAAGGCAGCATCAAAAAATGGACAGAGCAAATCTGTTCCACAAATAGGGAGCAGCTAACCATGAAAGACCTATCACCATAATAGATTGGTCTTTGTGCATTGACCAAAATGCAACTGAGTAGATAACCGCAAGACATTGCAGACCCGGGTTTTGTCTGAAATAAGATACTTGGGGAAGTCCTTGTCTTGACGTGTAAGCTAGTAAGCAAAAAAAACATTAAAAATCCTTTTTTTAATCAATCCTCTCAAACGGTTTCTTGTAGCTAACTAATGTCACTGTCATGACTTCCATTAAAGCAATAACAACACATAATTTCCAAAATTAAAAAAAGGTCCAATTTTCAAAATTTGGAAATATGTCCACAGTTGTGTTGGTAATTGTTAAAAAACCCTTCTGATATATGCTCAAAATCGCGTATTTGTCATAAAAGCAGCGATTTGTAATGAGATTGGGATCCCTGATTGTAATTTAATGGCGGAGCTGGAAACACCAATTGAAATGTCCATCCTTGATGAAATAGTGCACCACTCAGGAAAATGAACTCTAACTTGATTTATCTGAACCTACGGAACAACTAATGGATAAACGTAGACAGCATCCTAGGTGCATTCCTCCCCGCGATCTCATTATTGGAAGGCTGTTTCCATCAGCCATTGAATTATTTGGAGCTCTCCGATATTAATTTATTTTAATTACAAAATTCCTTCTCTTTCAGTCCCCATTTACTTGACCTCAATGACCTTTGACCATTGGTATGTGACCCTTGACCACATCAGATATAAAAGGTCTCCAAGGGGCAAACATGTCCCAAGTTCTGTAGCAAGTGGACTTTTTCTTCTTGAAAGAGGCCAATTTGATGTTTTTAGCCCATTGTACTTTATCTCATGACCTTTGACCTCATTATCTTATGATGGTTCCCAAGTGGCATCGATAATCCAAGTTCTGTAGCTATTGGACATTTACTTCTCAAATGAAGCCAATTTGATGATTTCAGCCTTTTTATAACTTGACCTAACATGACCTTTGACCTTGGAATGTGACCCTTGACCTCATCATATAAAGGCTAGCAAGGGACATCTATATATGGTCCGTTTTGTAGCTATTTAACTTTTACTTATGTCATTATGTCAATTTGATGTTTTCAGCCCATTTTATAACTTGACCTCATGACCTTTGACCTTGGTATGTGACCCTTGACCTCATCATGTGGAGGTTTCCAAGGGGTATCTTTGACCCAATTGGACTTTTACTTCTCGAATGAGAAACTATTCTAAACTTTAACCTTTGAAAACACGGCCCTACGGGCACACGGCCACACGGTCAGACAGAATTAAGGACTGGTAAGTGTCGCCTTCTGCAATTCTTTCAGGCGACAAAAATGTGCTGTTATTGCTTTAAATCTAAAGAGGATAGAAGTGCTGCTGCTGCCTCGATGAGGGCCTGAGCAAAATTGAAAACTGGGCTACTTCCTGGAATGTTCTCTTTGGCATCGAAAAATGTAAGGCCGTCACCATATCCAATCAAGGAGATGCACAAGACAACTATTCAACCCTCCAATCTTTGGCGTAACACTCACAGAGGCAGAGAGCACAGATATACTTGGCCTCACTCTGAGCACAGATCGCTCCTGGTGCACGATATTCCCAACTCCTGCAGCCCAGTGTATTGTGTTTTCCTGCGTACGCTCCCTATTTTTTTTTTTTTTCCACTCAGAGAAAGTTAGGTGCATTAGAAGATGAATATGCTGTTTTGCTCCCACCTTCCCTTTCCTCACTGGTGCAGAAAACGCCATCTGTATCTTGGCCTTCCTGAAAAGAAGTCCCTGAACTACCTGCAGCCATTGCTTCCTGGACATCTACAGCGCGATCCTCCTCGACTCAGACTGCATGCTCATTATATCAGATCCCATTTGACTTTGCTTGTTTGAAGGTTCCTCATTCCAAACAGTTAGCCACCAGAGATTCTTCGTTCCATCATCTACCACATCTGGAAGGCTCTTCCAGAATACATTGCCCGCATCTTGAGAGCGTGCCTGATTCAAAAAGGAGGTTAATCGCTATCTCGGTGCCACCGACTGCCTTTACCCTTATTTTAAATTTGATTGTGCTGTTAATGGTCCTGACCGATCGACAAGCTTTCCGACCACTTACTTCATTTCTTGGGGTGTAAGAGCCATTCTGTATCTCCCCTTTCAGTAACTGCTCGCCAGTTAAGCAATCCTACACCACCAAACATTCTTCTTTCATAACATCAATTCTCCAGACCAGTCTTCCATTCATGACAGAGGCCAGTGCCGACTTCTGGCTTGACTATAGCTTCATTGAATGTGGATGTTTTTTCTAATGCAAAAGTAACATCATTGCTTGACATATGTTACAATCTCCAATGCGATGGCCTATGTCTGCAGGAACCACATCGACACTGATACACCATCGCCCAACCATACCAGGAATGGTCCTTACCATCGATAGACCACACCCAGACGTATGGAAGTGCTATTATGTGAAAACAGGTACCGCTGTAGAAGCAACCTCAATTCTGCTGACAATAGGCATCGGAGTCCTCACCATTGATCAGTTCCACATGATTCCGACATGTCTAAAAACTCCCTCAAGTAGATTTCCAAGCCCCCCCCTCATCAATCTCAGTATTCCCACCAACCTCATTCCTCTTCAATTGGCGACTTCCAACACCAAGTACCAATGGGGCAGAACAATGAAACCAACAAAGATTTATTCATACTTTCCAATTCCAAGTTTACAATACAGTTAGACATCAATATTAATATATTGATATTTTATTTATATATCTAGTTATATCTATCATTATAGAGTTGGTACGAAAACAGCAAGATGACACAGTAAAGAAGGAAACAAGCAAACACACGGCCCATGGAACGGCTAAATTTGTTCATTTTATATCATATTCATGTCACATATCAATTTTTTTTTTCCCATTTTGTTTAACATTACAACTGTTGTAATATGCATCACATTAACACATAGTAGTTATCATACCACTACCATTTCATGTCTTTTCCTGTCACAAAAACCATCGTTATCAATTCCATTCCATCGCATCCTTCTACCATATACAATATCAACATAATACCATTATGTCATATCAATGCTACACGTCAATACCTATGGATACAATATGTTAGATAAGTTTTTAAGATGGTCCATTCTTAATGCTATTCCAAACTTAGATTCCTATATCATCCATCTTTCTTATTTCCATATAAAATATATGGAAAATTGACGGGAACTTACCAGATGTACTGTAAATCATACGCGCCTTATATATTCAAAAACGACGCCATAATAATTAATACATATATTTTCACTATTTCAATATCTACGCCGCAAAATAAACCTTTTCTAGTTTATAACTATAGATTGTGAAGTAATAACTTATCATTTGGTTCTTCTTGCCCATAACTGTATTACTTCATCACATGTTCCAAAGAAGTGATTTTTCGGCCTTGGGATGAAAATCATATAAGATATTGTATTGGAACTCTCCAAAGCTTATATTGATCTATGCTTTATTTTGAAAGAGAATATCATACCAGGGACTGTGTTTATCATTCCTTACTCCAAATGTTGTCACACACGTACTTTTCATTTGTTCTTTTTCCAAACAAAAAGCTGCGCTGACAAGCAACTTGTAAAAAGTTTTAGATGGAATGCGAGTTTACATGAACATATTTTTTGTTTCCTAAATTTATAAGTTAGGGTCTTTACCCATTTTATAGTAACTTCCTTGTCCTTTATATTTCCGTTCCATTCGGTGGGAATAGCGTCTTTGACTGTTTGTAAATAAAACCTATTCATTGGACTTTTAACAATGTTTGATAGTTCTTCCATTTATTATTCTATTTTCAATAATAATATCGCTGAGGTAATGATCCCGATCTAATCCTTGTTGTTATTCATTAGTACCACCATGATATTAAACTTGACATATGAATTTCCCCATAAGACCTCGTCTACATGAGTTGTTTTAGAATGGGCTGTACCTGTGTTTGACGTAGTATGTACCACGATTCTAACACTCATGTAGAACTGGGGTATTTTGTTAGATATTATTCTCCTAATCATCTTCTGCGTTTACAGTTAAGTTAACAAAAACGATAATTCCGCAATCTTTGATACCATATTCAGGAACATGCAGTCTTGTGCGTTATATACATTGAGATATACCCAAAAGTTGTGATTATAGTAATCTTTCCGAAATAGGTTAGTTTACGTGACTTCCAACAGTTCAACACCGTTTTTTAATCTCTACTCAAAACCTATTTTACCATTATGGTTCACTCAGCTCAGCCGCTTTTGTTGTGTCTCTTGCCATAATAATATGCCTAGGCTTTTTTGTGAAGACCTTTTGTCCATTTAACGTTTTATATTTCAGAATTGGCTTCTTTTCCCACCAATACTTCTGTCTTAATTTTTGTTGACATACATTCCTGATACAACCACTAAAATTATCAATGCGCTTTAAAAACTCATCCATGCAATTGTGTTCACATAACAAAAAGTATACGTCTGCCAACTTCGTTAACCTTTATTTCTGATGTATCAATATATATACCAGGTATAGTTTTCTTCTGGAACTTTTGATATTCAACGGAAAGAGTTTCTATAGCATAATAAATAACAAAGCTGACAAGGGCACCCCTGTCGAATTCCTCTACCTATATCAAAGGGTGCGGATAACCAACCGTTCGGTAGATATATAACTATTTAATATTTTTATACAATGTCTATAACAAACCCATTTTCTAAATTGGTCCCCAAAACCAAATTTTTTTTTCAAACAATTATCATTGACATTCAAGACTGTCAAAGCTTTACGGAAATCAATAAATAGAACAGCAACCATTTTCATCGTTATTCACACAGCTCAATTACATCCTTAATGATCTCAATATTTTTGGCACTAAATTCCTTTAACATAACCGGTTTGTTCAGAATTTATAATTTTTGAATAACCTTTGCAGTCTTAAAGATAGGGCCATAGTACAAATCTTGTAGTCCTAATTCACTAAGATATTGGTCTCCAGTTTTCTAATTTACATCTATCACTTTTTTTTAAAAAATAACGAAATAATACCCTTTCTCTGAGTATATGACACATTCCCCCTGTACGAACCTTCGTTAAATGAATCCATTAATTCTTTGACATCATCCCAAAATATTTATAAAATTCAGGTGTTAACCCGTCACAACCAGGAGACTTGTTATTTTTAACTCTTAACAGCTTCGGTACATTCTGCTATTGAACGAAGTCCTCACACTCCATTGCATCAAGATCACTCAACGTACATGAATTTGCCCTCCAAGTAAATTGTTTTTTGGATGATACAATTCTCACAAATATCCAATAGATGAATTATTTAACCTTTTTTTCAAGATTCAGTACTTTTTGTAAGCACCCTTAACATTCAAAGTATCCAGGTCTTTATTTTGAACGCAATTAAAATCACCACCCATTAATTAATTGGTACTTTGCTTTCGTCTGAACCCAATTATAAGTTTTCTAAGACATTTTCTTTTTGATGGAGATGTTGGGCATAAATATTTAACTAAGTATAAAAGGTTTTTTCCATCGTCACAGTAGCAGTATTTTCTACCATCATCTGCACGGTGGAAATTTTCAATTATTGACATCTAAACATTTTGGAAAAGAATGGAGACGCCTTTACTATTAACTGACCCCACACTAATCAGTATCTCGCCGTCCGCATTCATATTTTATAATATCCACATAGAATCCTCATCTTAGAAAGTTTCTTGCAAATATAATATTAGCGTGTTGCGATTTCAATCACCATTTCAAATATTACAGTTCCTAGTTTAGTTTTTTTTTGGTCATACCTCTCACATTGAGAGAAATAAAGTGTACATTTGGTCATAATTATTTTACTAGAAAGCCAATTGCAAATAAACACTTTTCAATCATATTAAATGGTAAAGAGAAACAAAATCACCAACAAAGCAAATATTACTTATACATTACCTCTTCCTAGCTCTTGATCTTCTTCTGTGTTTGTGATGGATCCTTTCTTCCGCTTCTTTTTTGTGTACCTTGTTTGTCTACTGGTGAAGATACCGATAAGTCTGTTACAGTACAGCATTTTCTGTCTGTCGTCGGCATCTTCATCAGCATCATCTTCTGTTCCTCCCGTTTCTGTTTCGCTATTACTCTCTGATGGATCTGGTCTGGTATCCATAAGCAGTCTTGGTGAGGAAAGATTTTGCTGCGTCTCCTTTCTGGTATGCGCGTCATTGCTATGATCGTGTTCGCGTAGATCGCGAAGCATCAAGAGCGAATGTTCATTGCCTTCTGATACTACTGGCGAACCGTATCTAGCATCGAGGACTAGCTTTCCGAATTTTTCCAATTCCTCACCAAGTTCTGTTGTTTATCACCACCACCTTCTAGTTTTCCCACGTCTCTTCCATCCCTGTCTGTACTGTGGCCTCTATTTGTGTTGTACAATTATCCCTTGTGTTTCCCGGGTTTATGGCCAAATTTGCACATAATGGCTTAGTACAACTGATTTGTGGTGGCCTTTTCCAGAAAATTTGACCACGTAACATTGGGTTGTATTGTCCATGATGCCACACTCTTGCTCTAGAAATTATTAAGGTTCAGCATGAGGTAGCCGACTGTCTTTCAATGGCTTTATGAAGACACGACGGGTACCATTAAAGCAGTCAACTAATTGTCCGTTAACACGGAGTTTCCCTCTAAATAACGTCCCCGGCAATTTTCAGGCTGGGTTCACTCCAGCCGGCGATCGCGCTAGCGATATAACTGTCATGGACAGAGAGGGGTACACCCGATACCTTCACACACAACAAAATCTCACGTTGAGGCCTTAACAACGGATTTCTCTCATGGAAGTTTAATGTTCCTATTATTTAGATTGATACCTTGAGTTAATAGGATGGAGACGTCGGCCGCACTTCAACGTATACCTCGCCAAATTCCACCGGTACGTTGAATACCTGACAGGTATTCAGGGTGTATTACCCCAGATAGGGCTTCTATTCCTCACCTGTGATAAATTATCATTTGATGACTGCACTATCACGGTGTAACAATGAATACAGAATAACGGCCATTTCCCCGTTTGTTCCAGCTGATCATCCTTATTTTTCACATGTGGTGTAGAGCTGATTGGATTTCCGCGTAGCGATGTCAGCCATCTTGAATTCGAAATTTTCCTCTCGTTCCATATCAAAACCAACCAAGATGAAAAGCTGTTGAACGAATGGCTGGACGTCACATTTTACTCTCCTTCTGGCCCTAACTGCGGCCATCATTTTTTATAGTGCCCCGGAAGAGAGAGGTTACTGTGTAGCAAGATTGTTCTGGATCCTGTTTCGTTAACACAACATCGACCAATCTGTATCCAAGTCACGCTGCTAAGACTTCACACATTGCCTTTTACGCGACGCCTTTAACTACAGGAAAGAACTGACAAGGATTCACTGATGACCTGGGATCAAGAAATGTGAAGATGATTGCTCCAAAACCATCATTAACGATGACAGTTTGCCCAAACTTGTGAACAAGACTGCCCAGAAGATTCATACCCAAAGGCGCAGGACAGAAAACATACCAGGCTTTCCAAGGACTGTGCTAAATAATATCAAGAGTATGCCACCATGTTTGAAGCTGACTTTCTCAATAAAACAACTGCAAAAGGAGAAGGATCTCCAGGAAAAGATTCAAAACCTTGCACACCTTCATTTGAATCACCGATATGACCCATAACCGTAAGAAAGCCAATGGTCTACCATCAGAATGCTCCGAGGGGATCCAACAAACCTCCACAGCAGCTAATGTTACAATCAACCAATTTGCTCCCAACTTCCTTTAAATGCATGTGCAGCAAGAAGCCCAAGAAAATCAAACTAGAACCGTAGCGGAATATGGCGACCCTGGTTTCAGCCGTTGCCTTTAACATGACGGGTATGGAATCCGGTATTCCTAAACTTCAACCAGGAAAAGCATGGACTTGACCACCATCCTCACTGAGCAGCGGAAGAACGTTCTCCGCAGTAGCAAATGATGTACTTGCTTGAGCTCTACAATTATTGCTACCTTATTTCCCACATGTTCCCGGGGGGAGCGGGAAGCCGTGGTTATCACTCCTACAGCCTGGGAAAGATCCTCTAATCCAAAGACTATAGACCAATAGCACTCCTCAAAAACAAGTCAGTACTCAACCTAACTCAACCCTTGAGATGGTTTCGAGAAGGTTTGGTAACCGGATCCGGTAATCCATTGATCTAGCCAGCAGCGTATGATTACTTTACTCACAGATGCTTACTCGACTCCATAAGATTCTGGACTCACAAAGGATATCGGCTTGACTGACTCATCAAAGATTGTTTACAAGCATGGATTTCTTAGTTCAGCTGGCAGCGAAGAAGAGCCGATGGCGTAGGTTCGAGAATGACTACCCCACGGGAAGCGTGCTCCGCACCTCGCTATTCGTTCAACTCTACCCACGACCAACCTAGGAGGCAAAGGGAATAAACTGGTAGCTTCCATGATTGCTGTACATTTGTGTACATTTTCGGAATAAATCTGGATTTTTTCGCAAGGAATACTCCAATGGCCATGAAAACTATCGTTTTTATTTAGGGATATTCATTATATATGTGCCCCGATAGATTCATACCAATAGCACCAAGTATACTCAAGTGCGTTTACCCCATGGGCAAACTTGGTCCCATTTCTTCTTTTCGGAATTCCTTTGTTGAGAAAGTCCATGATATTTCATTAAAGAAAACCATCATTATTAGACCAATGTTGATTTAAATAATTCCAACTGCACTTGTTCTTGTTTAAGGTTATCAATGGCAGTTTAGGTTTTTGGAATTATTATTCCTATTTCTTGTGAAAGGCTGTCATGTTCTACTTGAATACTTTTCAGTTGATATTGGGCTTTAGTTTCGTTTGTTTTCCTTGCTTGCTTTCTTATTGTTTGGAGATTGGTCTTGTTTTTCATATAGCAATGTTCAAGTCAAATTAATTGTCCTTGATAGTAGCTGTAACTCCAGTTGAGATTGGTTCAGTTCTGACATGTTCCTTGCTTCCATAGTGGATATTGTAGACATACAGAAGTCACAATAAGAGATGTGCTGTGCGAGATCATTCTTTGTCAATAAAAGGTTACTGAGAATGGCGGAAGAAACGTTTCTGCTTCCTGATGCCTAACGGGGTTAATATGTATTTTTGATACATATTTGGGGTTGTTCAGTCACTGGCTGGTAAATGTTGTGGGGAGGTACAATGTTTGATACATATTGGGGAAAGGGCATAAACAGTCAAAACTTTGATGCTGCAGTACATACGACGAAGGGATATAAGAGTTACTTTTTTAAAAGAAGTGCAAATGTAAGAAAACATACTGAAGAAGGGGAATTTCACTTGTTGGGGAAACTGCATATGTAGTATCCACAGATTGGGAAGGAAAATTTCATGCGTGAGAGTCCCTCCTGCTTCACCTCACAGGAGGATGAAAAATTTCCTCACGTCTGGAAACAGTTAAGCGCCTTCCAAACAAGTTCAATTTGTTCAAACTTGTAAAAACATAACATAATTTATTTATTTATCCACAATCATACATCGGTAAAAACATATTACATACAAATATTGATTATAATATATTTTGTATACATGAATATAATGAAGTGGAAGAATACTGGAAAGTAAGCCGAATAAAGGCGTCAAGTACCAGACTCTGTTTCTATTAATTTGTAGGTAGAAATGAGTGGACTTTTTCAATTAAATTAAACGAATGAGTATTTTTGAGTTTTTAACATTGATGGAATGTTATTCCATTGTTACCCCAATGTAAGATATAGATTTACCACCAAATCAAGTTAATATTAGGTATTGAAATCTGTTGCATGTCTTGTAAATAAGTGTGATTTTTAGCATTTGTTACAAACATGTGTCAAATGTGGAGGGGCAAATGGTTGTGGCGGTATTTATACATGAATGTTCCAATATTATGTTACACAAAATCCATTTATTTAGTTGTTATATTTAACAAACAAACAAAGGATTAGATGCACTTCTGTAATCACTGTTGCTCCTGCTCTCAGTGCACGCTTTTGCTGTATGTGCAGTTTTCCATCTCAGTGTTGCATGCACTTGCCCATGCAGTGATACCATATGTGTATGTGAGAGAAACAGTGTGCTATAGAGACTAAGAAGCAGTTTCAGTAGAAAGTGCTTTCCTTTATATAAAAATTCAATAATGCTCGAACATTCTTTCCTAACTCATCAATGTGATTTTCCAGGTGAAAGATTTTGGTCGATAGTGCTCTAAAAATTTAAAAGCCATTAATTGATTTATTTTGGTATTATCGATGGAGATATCAAAGAGTTATTTAATTTTGTTTTATTGTGAGTGCCAAAAAGGCATATAGTAGTTTTTTTTAAGATTGAGTGAAAGTTTATTTGTCTTGAACCAGGTGTTTCGTTTACTTATACCATTATTTCAGTATTGTATTTAGTTGTTAATATCTGATGTGATGATGTAAATGCACAGTATCATCTGCAATATATAAAAGACCAATTCAGCACCCCCCCGCAGAATTTGGGAATATCTTAAAAGAAAATAAAACCCACGGGTTCCTAAAATAGAGCCTTGTGTCATACCAGTGTCGATATGTTTAGTTGAATATTTGTGACTATTGTAATCAACAACTGCATTTGTTGGTGAGGTAATTTTTGAACCAATCCACGACAATACCTCTGAAGCCTTAGTGATGCATTTTAGCTAAAATGACATCATGATTATAGTGTCAAAGGCCTTGGAAAGTCCAAAAATACGCCAGCCAGTTGTTTGATTGTTTTTTTTAATGACAGAAGCCTTGAGTAATTTTGTGCACAAGCTTTGTGATTGACATACTTGTAGAGTGTTTGGGACGAATCCAAATTGGTTTCAAAGTATGTGTGTTTGTCAATAAATGAAATGCATCGGTTAAACAAGAGCCTCTAAAATTTAGCAAAAGCCAGGTAGACCGAAATTGGCCTTAGTTAGTAAATTTATCTTTGACTATCTTTTTTAGACTAGGAATGACTTGGCAATTGTAGTTGATCAGGTAAGTGACCTGTGTAGTGACATGTTGTATATGATAGTAAGGGGAATGCCTAAGTCAAAAGCAAGTTTTAATAATAATAGCTGGAATGCCGTCATGACGTGGACTTGTTTTGGCATTTAAATTATTGATAACTTTAATAAGTCATCCTCTGTGATGGAGTCAAGAACAGGTACTATCATTGGATTAGAGAGATAAGTTGAAAGCTACGTATAGTATTTTGTATTTGCTGACCTGATTTGGGTCTATGTAAGAAGAGAGGTAGAATCATTTAAAATATTCAGGAATTGGGTAGGTGGATCGTATGAATTGATCATTTAGGTTAAATTCGTTAGTACAAAACTAGTTTGGTTTTTTTGTTATATTGTTAGTATTTTCCAGGTATTTTTTATATTTTTCTGTTCTTTATTTTTGATTACAAAAATAGTGCTTTTTAGCAGTCCTTAATAGTTTATTAACGTGGTTATTAATTGTATTATATTTAGTTATATTTGGTGGGGTTCGTTTATTTAAGTCATTGTTATAAATCTTACTCTTGTTATTTATCATTGTAATTAAATCTAGTTATCCATGGTGATTTTGTTTTAGACTTAGATTTATTTGTTTCTTGTAAGTGGTCGTGATGAAAACTTATCGAGTAAGAGATAGTAAACATTTCAATTAAAGTTCCATATAAGCATTGGTTGATAACATCATATGGATAGATATCCCAATAATTCAGAACATAGCTTTTTTTGAGCTCTGATATTATTTATTGCAAAAAGTCTCTAGCAACTTATAGTTTTTGCTTTGATTTAAGTCAATTGATTATTTGTTAATGTGAAGTTTGGGAGATGGTTCGTTTATTTCATAGAAGATTCCACTATTATGTTAAGATATTGGTGGATATATTATTATTAATGAGCAGTTATCAGTTATACGTGTTGGTCTAAGGTATATCATGTCAATGACATACTTATAGGTTTGTCATTATCTTTAAGGATATCTATATTAAATCACCATTTAGTAAATTATGTTCTTCTCACAAGCAATTTGTTAATATTTGATCAAAAAATGACTTATTACATTCATTCAATACTATGGTGAGGATGCATTAAAATTACACCAACAATATGTTTTTTATTCATCAGGTTTCCTAATTTCAATAAAACAGCATTCGTAATAAAGAACATTTTGCAAACATAAATCGGTTCTCTTGTATTAATTACAGTATTTGTGAGATAAATGCCTTTACACCACCACATGAGACTAATTCTATTTCAGTTCAAGGTGATAATCTTTAAGTTAAAATAATCAAGGGAGGTATCATTTTTGAACCAGGTTGCTGACACCAATAATGGAAAGTCACGATTACTAATTTAAATGGTCTTTTTAATTATCCAATTTGTAGACAGTTGTTGCGTATATTATATTTCGTAGTGAAAAATTAGTTCGCGTTGTTAGGTTCTGATTTTGATTAAATTCCTCATGTGTAAAAAAGTTACAATTCTCATTAATGTTATTATTTAACAGCAAATTATCATGATTTAGTCTGCATATGGGTTTAAAACAAGTACGGCACATGTATGTGTGTCACCATTTTTGGTTAACCTTACACGGTTTATATGTATGTCTTCTTCATTTGCGGTACATCGGGGTCTGCACGACTGAATGAACTAAATTGACAATCTTAGTTTTTGGCTGTTCTGTGTGCCGATGAGGGTTTTTGACCAATTGTCAATTGTTGCGCAGATTTATCACCAAATGACTCAGTCCTCTGTTATTCAGGTGTACGTGGTCCCAGTATAAGTCCTCACGCAACCATCTCAACTTTAAGGTAGACAGATTTGTGTGGTCAACAAACCTGACACGTTTTATTGCCATTTGGTCTAATTCCCATTTGGTCTAATATCCATTTGGTCTAATATCCATTTGGTCTAATATCCATTTGGTCTAATATCCATTTGGTCTAATATCCATTTGGTCTAATATCCATTTGGTCTAATATCCATTTGGTCTAATATCCATTTGGTCTAATATCCATTTGGTCTAATATCCATTTGGTCTAATATCCATTTGGTCTAATATCCATTTGGTCTAATATCCATTTGGTCTAATATCCATTTGGTCTAATATCCATTTGGTCTAATATCCATTTGGTCTAATATCCATTTGGTCTAATATCCATTTGGTCTAATATCCATTTGGTCTAATATCCATTTGGTCTAATATCCATTTGGTCTAATATCCATTTGGTCTAATATCCATTTGGTCTAAATCAATTTGGTATAATGTCCACTGGTTCACTATCTATTGGTCTAATACCCATTCGGACCCAGATGACATTAGACCAAATGGATATTAGACCAAATGGATATTAGACCAAATGGGTATTAGACCAAATGGGTATTAGACCAAATGGGTATTAGACCAAATGGGTATTAGACCAAATGGATATTAGACCAAATGGGTATTAGACCAAATGGGTATTAGACCAAATGGATATTAGACAAAATGAATATTAGACCAGATATGTATTAGACCAATTGGCAATAGACCAATTCGGTTATATAGACGATATGGATATTAGACGATATGAGATTTATTAGACCAGATGAATATGAGAATACATGGCTATTAGACTAAAGAGTTATTAGACTATAGGGTTATTAGACTAAATGCGATTAGACCAATTGGAGTTAGCTAAAGTGGCCATTAGACCAAGTGGAATTAGAACAGATGCAAGTTGCACCTTTAAAAGCTATTAAAGATAGTCTACATTTTGAATAGTATTCATGGCATCTCTAGCTTTACCCTCAATAGCATGAGAAAGTCTTCTGACACCAAGTGTCCTCCTCCAATCCTAACGCCTGAGCATAGCTTCAAGCTGGAAAATATGATCCAGATCTGTATTATTGGTCAATTTCTGTTTGTACATATCAAATTTGATGGTGATACCATTAGTGGAACTTCCTGAATCACTAGCATTATCTATCGATTTCAGAGAATCTGCTTAGCAAGTTCTATTTGTCATTAACTCTATTTCTTTCATTTTCAAATCTTATCACGTTCTATTTTTTCCCCTTTCTAGCTGCTATCTCTTTCTAGGTTTCCCTTTGAGTGCTAACCCTACTTTCTTCTTGTTCCTTTTCTAACCTAAGCCAACTACCCTTTCAACCTCTCTCTGTTCTCTTTCCCTCCTTATAGTTCTAAGGTAGGCCAACCCAATCTTGGAAAGATACAGGAACTTGTGTGCCGCCCTACCTCTGGGCGCACACCACTAAATAATCGCTCCATTGAAATACACGTAAACTACCACATCGCGCCCGCCGATTGCACCCCGCGTGAAAATTTTGATATTATGAATTCATGTCCCTATAGATAACAACTAAAGCTTTCGAATAGTGTCATTTTTGATTCATTCTAGTAGAGATTTTAAGAAAAGGGAATATGAAAAGCGCCACCACTATTTTTTTGAGCCGACGTGTACGCCTATAGCCGCTTTCGACCAGTGGGCCGGAAGTCGGGGCCTAGTTTCTACTCGAATCGAATTCCACATTTTGTGATAATCTCAGCGATGGTCAAGCTATACTCTTTCACTTTTATTATAATATAACAACTCACGAGGAACCGGTCCCCAAGGATGCCCAAAATATCTCAAACCATGTTTGTCATTTTACCGGAACTACCTTACCATTCCAAAAACGTGGAGTGATTTAGTGTTGTGCGCCTTCTATCATAAATTGACCTTGTTGGCCTCCATCCCTACCACTATCAGTGATGGATGGATGTTCGGGTGTCTGATTATGGTTACCAGGGTTACTATCAGTACTAGGGTTTTCAAATGTGACTTGCTGTGAAAGTTCAGATGCCTGTTCAACATTGTTTGGTTGAACGATTTGCTTGTTGCGGCACCAGGGTAAGTTTCATCTTGGTCTATTTGAATACCATTATAAATGACGCGCATATTTGTGCGGCTCGTTGCAAGCTTGTTGCAAGAACGTAACAAGCTCGTTGCACGCACATTGTGAGCTTAATACGAACTAATACGAGCGAAGCATTACGACCACTTTACAAGTAACAAACAATCACTTTGTGAGCTAACACGAGCCCGTATTTGGAACAGAACGAGCACATTACGAGCTCCCAATGTGAGCACGCACGAGCCTGTGCCAGCTCCATACAATAGAGCTCGTATGTGCTTGCGCGAGCTTGCCGCGAGTTAGTGCACGCTAAGCTTCACGAGCTCGTATTTGGAACAGAACGAGCATCCACGAGCTCCAATGGGGCCCGAGACAAGCTTTGGCCAGCTCACGTACTATCGAGCTCGTATGTGCTTGGTGCAGCTTGCCTGTGAGCTTAGCTGCATGATCAAAATAAAGTGTGAATGGCAATTTGCATGAACTATGAAAAAAAAAAATGAGGTCTGAGTTAAATCTGTCAATTTTTCCGAAAATATGCCCTATGGTGTCTTTGGGTGACGGTGATAACATTTTCGGCGTTCGTAGAAGGGTTTTATTTAATGTATTAATCATGCTGAAAGGGATTATGACAGACTATATAACATGTCCACCTCCAAAATTGTCCCACTAAATGAAGTAACCAGCTAGATGCTTATGGGACAAAAATGGAAATGACAATATCTTGAAAGAGAAA